>JARHVA010010948.1:35000-109265 GCA_037957365.1 Torreya grandis | reverse complement strand
CATATTATTTAATTGATTTAGACATCTTAGCCCTTTGATCTAGCTCAGGTATTTACATTATAAAACCCTATAAGGTTAAAATAATAAACATCTCCCTTACCTTCTATTTATTTTGGGTTTTTGATTTTTAACACATCAAAATTACATAAATTAACATGTAAGAACTTTTTTGTGTATGCATTATAGCCTGTACGTCCTTTTTCTATATCTAAATTCAAAAACATGCCTATAGGTTCAGAATTGCTTAGATCCCCAAGCCTAAATCCTAAACCTATAAATACAGAGTCAAATATTTGTTTTTTTTATTAAAAAAAAATAAAATCCAACATATACCATCATAAATAGTATGATTTTTTATCTAGACATTTCCTAAAATTATTAATATGAATTCAAACACACTCCCCTCTTTCCAACTATATTATTTTTTAATATTTTTGAAAATTCCAATGTTACCATATATATATTGATTTGTATGTATGTCTATTTTATGCCAATATATGTCACAAATATACATATTTTTATTTCTTATGTATCTTTTTATTATTTTGTTGAAATGCAAAAGAAAATATGGTTGCAAATTGGGCCTAACTCTATACACATTGAAAAAAAACTAAACTTCCTTTTTTTAACATAATTAGGGGGCACACAATGTCTATCCAATTTTTTATTTTTCATGGTTTATATACATTTAAAATTTATAAAAATTAAATTTACACTAATTTTAAAAAAATACATTACAAACTTGATGATCTTATCTAACTTTCCACCAAAGGGTTTCAAACAATACTAAATAACGCTAGAAAAATGAGGGGGTGCAAAACCAAATATCTCCAATTATTTTATGAATAATAGGATATCCTCTTATAATTTTATATGTTTGACCTACTTATACTTCACCATTTAAAAAAAAAATATGTTTTATAAACTAGATGTGAAATTATACAATTCATGTTCTTATATCATCTTCAAAATTTGAGTGTAAACATCTCAAATAATCTATAGAAGTTGAGTAATTATTTTTTCTAGAAAAAAATGTTCATGGGTGACCCCCTTTTTCCCTCCATTTCCTTGCACTTACCCAAGCTAAAATTTCTAAAATAGAATTTGGGTGTAATCAAAACGACTATTTATACAAAGATCTCATTAAAATCAATTCCAGACTAATTTGAATATCTATTTGTAACTAATCATGCCTTTTGATTCTCTATATTTCCATGAAGATTAAACATTGTCTTTTAAATCCATTTTATTCCAATACCAGTCCATCTTGTTAGAAGATTTACTAAATCCCAAGTCTATTTTCTCTCTATTTCATCAATTGCCTCATCAATGGATTTTTCCCATTTCTCATTCTCAATTGTTTCTTATAAATATATCAGAATAACTATAATAAATAATGCAAAATGTAGCAATTAATCATTTTCTTATTTATTTCTTAAAGTTTCATATATTTCCTTTAGCCTTTTTCTCATATGTGAGGTGTTACTAGAGTGATACCTTAGAGTTATTGAGACTTCTATTGAAGCTAGAGTTAAAATGTCACTTATGCAATACCTTGTTGTAGACTAGATTGCATTTTTCGTTGAAGATGTTTTTTGCATTGATAACCTATGAATTTGGGCTACTACTTGATGCTAAAATTCCATTTATTTATTCATTTTCATCTAAAGGTATTGATGCTATAATAGTTGATTTATTTTTATTGCTTCCATCCCATGCTTGTTATAAAATTATACTAGTGAACACTGATTATAAGATGTGTTTATAAGATATATTGAACATGCTACTAATTCAACCTAATAATCATTTTGTAAATTTTTAGCTTTCAACATGCTCACCATACTTCAAATAGTTTGATAAACTAACTAATTGATCAAGCTATGATACCGATTTGAATGTATTCTATAATAGAAAATTGAATAAAATGCTATCATACAATTTTGTAAGTAAATCACAGACACACATATACATATAAATTTAACATGATATAATCTTATATTAAAATATATGTTTTTTCATACAAAGACTACTTCTACTCTTGGATTCTTGTCTTTCTTCTTCTTCTTCTCTCTTGACTTCCTTTCTCTACTTATTACTTCTACCAAATGACACCAATATATTTACTTATAGACTGTTTCTAGCTTCCTCTAGAAGGTTACTTAATCCATCAAATATGATGGACTATCCTTAATACAACAAATATGATGAAGTATCTTAATACATCAACTAAACTAATGAATTTAATTATTGAAAAAAATTAAATATTAAAGATAGTTATAAATATTAAATGCATATAATGTCAATATTATATTTAAAATAATCTAATACTTTTCAATACATATGTAAAAGATGAAATATGTTTATTACCCAACTTCCATTTTTCATTAACTTGTGTAGATTACCTACCAAATTTTCATTCACTTCCATTTTTTACTATCAACATAAGTTTGTCTATATTACACATTCTCTCTCTCTCTCTCTCTCTCTCTCTCTCTCTCTCTCTCTCTCTCTCTCTCTCTCTCTCTCTCTCTCTCTCTCTCTCTCTCTCTCTTTAGAGAGAGAGAGAGAGAGAGAGAGAGAGAGAGAGAGAGAGGAGAGAGAGAGAGAGAGAGAGAGAGAGAGAGAGAGAGAGAGAGAGAGAGAGAGAGAGAGAGAGAGAGAGAGAGAGAGAGAGAGAGAGAGAGAGAGAGAGAGAGAGAGAGAGAGAGAGAGAGAGAGAGAGAGAATCCATCTAATGGTGAAAAAATTTATTATGACATCTTGGATAAGTACCATGGTGAAATCTAGGTTTTGAACATCATGTATAAATAATTTGTTATCTATAAGTACCTTGATGTTAAGAACCTCTACAATCATATAACTAAAATACTAAATATATTGATATATAAGTACAATACATTTTTTTATTAAAAGGAATAACTCTAAAATCACTTCCCACTTTGAGGTAGTTAGCTAATTATTAGAGCATTTAGCTCTAATTGGTATATTTTTCTTGGACATATTACAATGGCTTATATCACTATATTTATACTATTTTAATCTATCCCACTCTTCCAGTTTATGCATATGGGATTATTATTTTGTGGACATTACTATTTATTATTATTCATACTACTATTGCATTCCACTATTCTACCCTAAATATAAATTATATTACCCTACCTGGGTAAATTACAGTCCATCCTGCTTAACATGTTTCAACCTCAAAACATGCAAATAATTACATATCAAAAATATGTTGAAGACCAGATGGGGGCATGTCCATGCATTACAATCTACTTCCACTTCTTCCTCTTATGCTTTGACATGAGTGGATACATTAACAATGTGAAACAAATTACTATAACATCAACTAGAGACATTGCAATTTGAAGGTTATAATTAGTCCCTAAAATTTAAATCTTGGTAATCATTATCTCAAAGAAAAAATAAGGATGCTCAAAATAATTTGCTTGGTGAGCTAATGGATGATACATGTCATCCCCCTTAGAATTATTCTTTACACACATTTTTTTGGAGTGGCTAACCCTAACAAAGAATGAATAACTTTTATTGAAGCATTGGTGGCCAACATGGACTCATCGGTGGCATGCTCAGATTCTTCCATTTTTGGCATGGGTGTTTATATTGCTTACTTATGTACATCCAAATTTGAAGTAGTCTTAACCAAAAATAAGGAAATTAGCATACCATATGTTTCAATAATCTTACAAATCTATCCATATAGCTATGCCATGTTTAGATGCTTCAACTATAGGAATAAAATCCTTGACCTAGTCATTGTACTTATTCTCCCACTCTAACCATGCATCAATTTATTTATCATATTATGTTATTATATGGGCATGAAGATTTAATCTATCAAATATTTCCCTACTAGATTTATTTAGTGTAGTTATTATTTTATTCAAAGTAGCTTCCACTTTTGATATTAAAAAAATTATTTGAAAATTATAGGCAACAATGAGTAAAGTAGCTATTGTGTGTGTGTGTGTGTAGTATAACAGTAGCAGTTTTTCAAAATATTATAAAATTTAAAATACTTAATAAAAATTAAAAATTTAAACTATTCTAGAAATCTAGATATGAGACTCACAAAATCTACAAATTATTTGGTATAAACTATTTCCTGTTTCAGAGCAGCATACAGAAGAATAGTCAATTTGTTAAGACAATATCAGTTATTAAAAATATGACAAATTTTTAAAAAACTTGATTAAATTCAAAATTTTAAATTATTTTGTAAGTTTGAAACCAAGGCCCACAAAATGGAGAAATCATTTGGCTCAATTCGCTACCATTTGAGAGTAGTGTGAAGAAGAAAAATCAGGTTTGTTGATGAAAAATAGAAATTTACACTTGTAAATGACATATTTTAAATTCAAATTTCAACTAAGACAATAGAATAGGATGTATATCTGACACTTGAAAACCTCTAAGATGCAATGGATAACTTATAATTACTCCATAAAGCTCCAAATATACATGGAACAAAAACACTCACCACAATTCCTCTACATTTGCAATAATTTCCACTCCCTAACCCAACTTCCTAAAAAATATTATCTCCAACATTATTTTATCCACTTTATGATCACTAGGATTCTTTTAAGGAAATGTGAGAGCGTATGGTTAGCAAAATTATAAACTCCTACTTGCACAACCTCTTATGAAATAACGATTATATGAAAATGGCCCTGAAAAGCACTCTAATTTCAAATGTCAAAATAATTACACTCATATAACTAAAATATTAAATATATTGATATATAAATACAATATTCTTTTTTGCAGGAAGAAATAACTTCATAATCGCTTGCTACTTTGACAGGGCTACCTCCTTATCAGAGCATTTGACTCTAATTGATATATTTTTCTTGGATGTTTTACAATGGCCTATGCCCTTCTATTTATATTATTCTAATCTATCCCACTCTTCCATTCTATGTATGTGAGATTATTCCTCTATGATATTACTATTCATACTACTATTATATTCCACTATTTACCCTAAATATACATTATATTATTCTAACTAGGTAAAAAATAATTATACAAAAATAGCCATAGAAAGTGCTCTGTTACCAAATGTTAAGAACCTCTACATTCAAGTAGCTGATATACTACACATATTGATATATAAATATAATATTCCTTTTTTGTAGGAAAAAAAACTCTACAATCACTTGCCACTTTGTGGGGCTGCCTCCTTATCAGATCATTTGTCTCTAATTGATATATTTTGTTTGGATGTCTTACAATGTCCTATGCCCCTCTATTTATATTATTTTAATTTATACTACTATTACATTCTACTATTCTACTCCATATATATATATATATATATATATATATATATATATATAATCTTCCCCTTCCTAATTATATTAATATATATATATATATATAATCTTCCCCTTCCTAATTATATTACACTCAATACTTAGGGGCAACCTCATATATTATCCTATCCATCCCATTTAAACCATCTCCGCCATCTAAATCCTTCATCCTAACCATCCTATATTAAATCATTTTAAAAATCCAAATCCTCATCCTGCACCATCCTCATATCCATCCAATTTTTCCCATCATTTATTCTCATTTTGACCCTAATAAGCAAGTGGAATAAGTACCAATTTTTTTTCTAAAACCATCTTGGTGTATATTTTGAATGGAGATTTGACTACTAAAAACTTGGTTCCCACATGACATATTCCTTAAAAATCCTTAATCCATTCCTCATCATCCACATCATCATCCCTTATCCTACAACATCATCTTGGATCTATTCAATACATTATAATCTCCCATATCAATGCTATAACATGTTTTATTTATCATAGTAACCCTTGTCTATGCACCAAAAAATCCAAAAATTCAAAAAACATCTGAAATTTTAAAAATTCAAAACAATAAAAAAGATAAAAAATCACTAAAAAGAAATACAAATCCACAAAATTTGAAAAAAATTGGCTTATCCTAAATTCAATCAAAATCCTTGATCTAATATTTCCAATTTTTCAATATATTTCATTCCAACATCTGCCTTGCTTGAGGCAAATCATCATTCCAACTTTTGGGGATATTTTATTCCCATATCTTCCCTGCTTGGTGAAAATCATCAATCTATATTTTTTGGGGTATGTCATGTTTAAATACATCCCCTAGCATGTATCTTTTCCTATGGGTACCACCTAACTATCAGTATCATCAAGCCTACACACCTATATTTTGACTTGATTAATAACAAAATGTTTTCTAATTTTTTTCATACTTATGTGTTTGTGCTTGCTTTCTTGTTTATTTAATTTTCATATTGTGACTTAACTCAGTCCATATGCATGTGATAATATGGTTATCATGGTTTTTCCATATCAAGGTACCCCATGTCATGCATTTGTACTTGATTCCATCTATCAACCCATGGCAATAGTGACATCATGATTTTTCCATAGCATGGTGTGTTTTTGTCATTTGTTAGTTGGATTATGTTTCAGTCATTACACACATTATGTTGAGGTCATCATGGTATTTTATATCATGATACATAATATTATGTGCAATATCAAAAATCAAGTTAAAAAGTATATCTGGAGATGCATTAAATGATAGTATATCCATGTGAAAAATATATCCATCTCACACCCATCTATTTTCAAATCAAATCATATTAATATAGCTTTGATTGATTCAAATTCAAATCATCATTTATCACCAACATGAGGACTATTCGAACTATGTATCCATCCCTTAGTCTCATGGAGTTTCTAAAGTTAGCTCGAACACCATTCTTTTTCTTTTAAATAACTACCTAAATATTAATAATCATCTTCATAGCACACATGTGTAGATATCACTTTGCCTTCTCCCCAATCTAATCTAGTCTTAACCAATTTTCTCCAAATCCAGTCACATCATTCTTCCATCATTATTGAAAATTTGTTATAACATCAACACATAATTATACATGTACCTATCAAATCCACATCAACCATCAATGTGATCAAATCAGCATTAATCCATGCAATAGGTGAAGTCCTTATATGCTTGAAATCCAATTAATTAGTCAATGAATCATCCATCCAATCCAATCTCAAAACTTTAGTTACCTTAAATGTATCATTATTTGGGTAAAATAAATCATGCAACTCATCATCAGGAGAGATCATTCCTAGTCCAAGTCCATATATTTTTAAAATATTTCATTCTCAAATCTTCCTTATTTAGGGAAAACCAAAATGTACAACTTATCCCAAGATGTATCCTTCTCAAATCTACCCTACTTAGGGTACATTAATCCATCATCATCATAATTTAAAGCATGCCAACATTAGCATAAGAAATTTCATCTCATTCATGGATTTATCTCATTTCTCAAATCACATCTTGATCCTTCCATTATAGCCTCTTCATCTCTTTTTGGATATCCCATCAACAACCATTCTCCCTACATGCCCTCTTGAGGGGGATTCCTCCATCATCATCATCCAAATTTTAATGGCTTCTTCTTTCTTTAAAAAGTTGTTATTCCACTCATCGTGTCTCACAATACCGTTTCAAAGAGGGGGAAAATGTAGACACTTAAAATTAGATACTTCATGTCAATTTTAACTATCCACATGTTTTAAAATAACATCATCCTTCAATCCTTAATTATTCCTCTATCTAGATGAATATCCCTATCATATTTACTATTCATCCCCCTTAATCAATTAATCATTTCTTCCTCAAACATCTTCAATCCCACAAAAATAACATCTTATTCCATTAAATAATTAATCCAAATTAATTAAATAATCCTTGATGATAAATTCCATAGCTTTTGGAAATTCATAAATCCAATAAGTCCTCACATCATGACATCATCCCCCTTTTCCAAGGCAAATTTAATGCAAAGAGACAAGAGTACAAGTAAGAGATATGGGATGCTATTACACACTTCAATACTCCATCATTGCATCCTCTTACACACACCAACCTTCGTATACACTCAATCCTCCTTATTTCTGAGGAGAAGGACCAATTCTCCATCATTGATATCCAACCAAGATCAATGACCCTCATCAATCAACGAAAGCTATAAATGGAGGGCTCCTCCCCTATTTTTACCAAATTGTTGATAACATAATAAAGTTTCTTCCATTTTTGAGAGCCACTCATACATCAATCCAATCACTTGTCAATAGAAATCATCCATATAACAAGTGACATGTTCTATGTTTGATCACATATATCCACCAAGAAGCTTGCATTTACATCCATTTGAGCAACATCTAATCGAAGTAAGGAGCATAGTGTATCTTGGGTAAAACCAAGGTATACGATTTATTTTTTACTCCTTTCTTAGATAGATCTTTCAAGGACACATTTTTAAATTAGTTAGATACTTCAAATTTATTTTGAATTATGCTAACCTAAATCTAATATTTCTTTTATATTGTTATAGTTAGTAACATGTATGCAATTTTGTGTGCATTATAATGTGTATTCACTTTTATGTGTTGCATTACAATGAGTATCTGCTTTAGGTTTGGATATATAAACCTAAGGCTTGGACCCACAAACACAACCACATCTATGTTTTTACCTAAAAATTAAAAAAAAATATATATTCTGGCATGATAAACACTATGAATCTTATCAATGGATTTCATGAAACTATGAGTATGATGTTGAATAGACTCTTATATTTCCAAATATATAAATTTCTAATTTATAGAATATTTTAAGGTTTCCATCTATGTTGATTTATGTCTTTTGATGTTGTTATGTACTTAAAATATACATGTGAATATTTTGTCTATGCATCTTTTGTTTCATTCATACAAGTGCAAAAATTTTATATGGTTTCAAACTAGGTCCAATTTTATACACATTAAAAAAAATTAGGTAACCATTTCCCATTCTCATTGACCGCCAATGTCAAAGAGATTTAATTATCGGCCATAAACATAAGCTTATTCTCGAGTTGATTAAACAACATTTTCATTATAAAACATCTCTTTATGAAACACTCTTGAACATACGTTGCCCATGAAAATATGTGGTTGAAAAAATACCTCAAAGACAGACCTATTTACATTGAGATGACACATGTTTCAATCATGTATTGGTAAACTAAAATAGTTTGGTGAAAATGATTGATTGCATTGAGATATGTGACTTGCCATTGAAATTTTTATACCCTCATCCTTAAGACATATTATGTGCCACTATCACATACCCAACACTTAACTATGCATGTGTTAACATATCACGTAGAGTTTGCGCTCTCACCCAAGGCATAGGGAAAGTATATTTCTATTTTATAGCAAGGCAAAACTCATTATTTGGAATAAAATAGGTTAATGGATAAACATGATCACATGACCTCATAATAAAGTATTACATTAACAAACAAATATTGAAGCAAAACCTAAACTAATACTTGCCAATACATAAATGAAAGAAGATATACATTTAGTAGCCAACTTGCATTCTTCATTAACTTGGGCATGATTACCTATCAACTCTTAGTTCTATTCCATTTATTACAACCATCATAAGTTTGTCAGATAGATGATTATCTAATTGCTCTTAACACTTTGTCAACATATTGCATTAGCTCTATTCTCTAGATTCTTATATACACATCTATCTTCACTCAAAACAAGTTAGGATTTTATAATGTTCAAGCACCAATTATTCAGTTACAAATTATTAACATGCACTCCTTAATATGTGCAATAGTTTTCCATAAATAATAACTTTCATTTTTTCTACAATTAATCTTTTGAAACAGACTATTTCTTAGATCTACATCATGATGCACTAGATCTGTTCAAAGTATTTATCTTAATAATTCTTCATATAAAAGTAATCCGGTCTCACATGCAATTACTCCTTTTGTGCTTCATGATCTGCACAACCTCTTCCCTGTTCCACAAATTTATTCAAATTTAACACTTTCTAGGTACTTTAATTTAATTACCTTAAACATTCATTTTTTGTGACCTTTTACTAAATTTTGTCAACATTTCAAAGAATTAAAAAATGGAGATTCATGGCTTCCATAGTCCCAATTATTTACATATAGATGTGTAGAGAAAGTGACAAATATACACTACGTCATATGGTATGAAGGATATGTAATTAAATATTTATAACATTTTTTTCAAGAAATTTCTTTTTCAAAGAATTTTATTTTGTTCATTTATCTATGTTTACAATTTTCCGCAGGGAGAGTCACGAAAAAGTTAAAAGTTTGAGATTTACTCTAATATTTCAACACAACCGTTGATTACTTATAATTTTTGGCCATATGTCCTATTGTGAAAGAATTAAAAAAGATTAAGAAAAATAATTATATCTAATATAAGTATTGATTGAATGAATTAATTTTATATTTTATATTTTAATTCTTGCATGTATCAACTACCAAGAATTTTTTTTAAAGATATAGGTAAATTTATTAACCAATAAAAAAATTTGTAGTGTTTATTTTACTCCATTTAACCTTAAGGAAATATCTCTATTGAAACATTTCATTCATTTTTTTAATTTTCATATTTTTTTACATTGAAAAAATAAATTCAAAAATCAACAAAGTATTTTGTCAATTCAAAAAAATTAAAAAAATCACTGCTTTAAAAAAAATTAATATTCAAAATTTTAATGCAAACATTAAAAAAAATGTTTTAATTTTAATCATGCACGAATTTTGAGTACTACTGCCATACGACATGTCCTAATAATGGCACTATTTTCCACATTATAGGGCGGTGGATACATGTATATCGTGAAAGCGATGAAAGATTTATTAACGATAGAGAAAATGTAATTCATTAGTTGCATGTAAGATTTAGACACTTGTGCCATGCAACTACCAAGTGATTTAGATCTGTTCTTCCTATAAAAGTGCTCTAGTCTCACTTACAATGGCATTATGCTTTTCTGAATTTATGTTTCTGCTAGCATGAATTAAATTAGTTTCAGCAGAATGATAATGTCTTTACATTTCTTTGCTAAATTCAATTGATTAAAAAGGCACCGATTAGAGAGATGAACATTTCAATTCATAATAATTCATATTTTATGGTTATCAACGCCGGAATATTTTATGCGATTTTTTTAACACTAACGAATATTTAATAAAAATTGAATCAGATTGTGTGTTTGGTTTTAGAATTGTTCATATTCGTCTGTGTCTTTATACTTACAAATATTTGCTTAAAATTTAGGCAGTTATTTTTTAATCCAATAATTACACAATGACAGTAAGTCTCTCATGGTTTAATTTAGTAAACTTATGTTTGATTTAATGGTGGTTTGAGAAGCTGAAGGAGGTCTGGAATGTGAGAAGCTTCCTGTGGAAATGTGTGCTTTCGCCGTGTCATCGTCAGGAGTTCGCTGTGTGGTCGAGAAGAAATATTCCTTCGTCCCCTCCACTCACGAGGCGTCGGAACAATACCAGTGCCAGGTAATTATAGTTACGTACTGTACATGTTTTTTCAAAAGAATACAGGCTACTATGTAATAAATGCTATATTATTTGCATTTCATTTCAGTCGTCGGGCATAATGGCGGAGAAGATGACGATGGAATGGATAGAGAGCCAGGAGTGTCTCCAGGCGTGTGGTTTGCAGAGGATGAGTGTGGGCGTGTCAACCGACAATCATTCCGCATATTCGCATTTAAATCCAGATTGTGCTCAAACAAATGCCTAATGTTGTGGATCTGTACCTCAATCTGCTTGCAGGAGAAGGTAACCTACTCAACATTATTCCTGAACACTCATATTTAATTTTATTCAATATTTCTAACATTTGATAATATAATGATGTACCCCACCTGTATTTACCCCCCTTTGCGAGCCTCACAAAACACGCTCCTGGGGAATGATGTACGAGACTGCGACTGCGATCGCTGTGGCAGATCTCAGAGCTTCTGTTAGGATCTTACAGTGCAATTGATTACTTTTGTGCAAGCAACTAAACACGAAAGTAAACCAAAATAATAAGTAATTAGAAATCAGAATCAGCATAGAATAAGAGATACATGAAACAATGAAAACTTGTATTAAACTCTTCCATAAGGAAATACAATGAAGAAATCTCTCTTTCTTCCACACCTCTCAGATGTACAGATCTCTTTCCCTCAAGATTTCTCTCTCACAATTACAACCACAATTCAGCTACTTGAATTGATTCACCTTTTTTCTCATACACAAGCTATGAAGATCTAACCCTATTATATAATACTAGGATTCATGAGCTATGCATTCTCCACCATTAGATACACCTCTTAATCAAAGATTCAAATCAGTCGTGACAAAAATAGAAACGTAGACTCAACACTAACAGTTAAACTTATCATGCAAACAATTTGTTCATCCACGAAAATAGACTTCTGGAATGCATAGGTGACCGACGTCGGTCCCTGTCTGCCTGCATATGATCGACGTCGGCCGATCCATAACCGACGTCGGCAGCTTCTGGTCGACTCCTGACCGATGTCGGTTGATCTTGACCGGTGATGGCGACTGTGTAATTACAGCAACCTTGCATTTGCTCATTTGGTGTAGCTTTTAGCTCCACACCTCAACAATCTCCCACTTGGAGATAAACCGCTGCACCTGTACCTGTACAACATCATCCTCTAGCTTGTTTCTCCATCTTCAAGCTCAATCTTAAAGACCAACAAAAGTTGAATGAAGATTCAACTTCTCCTTTGTTACCGGCTTTGTTAACATATCAACAGGGTTCTTATCTGTATGGATCTTTTGCAGCTTCAACTCACCATCCTCCAAGACCTGTCTAATGAAGTGGTACCTAAGCTGTATATGTTTGGTTTTTGAATGAAACGCTGAATTCTTTGCCAAATGAATTGCACTTTGACTATCACTGTACAATCTGCAACTCTCTTGCTCATTTCCCAACTCTTCCATGAACTGAGTCATCCATATCATCTCCTTGCTAGCCTCTGTGACTGCAATGTATTATGCCTCTATAGTAGACAAGGCAAAACCTTCTGCAACTTTGAAATCCAGCTAACCGCCATTCCACCAATAGTGAACACATATCCTGTGGTGCTTCTCCTGCCATCCAAGTCACCTGCCATATCCGAATCTACATACCTATGTAGAGAAGTTTTTGACCCTCCATAACATAAATGCCTACTGTTGGTCCTTCTCAGATATCTGAGAATCCACTGAACTGCTTTTCAGTGTTCCTTCCCTGGATTGGCCATAAACTTGCTGACAACTCCCACTGCTTGGGCAATATCAGGTCTAGTACATACAATTGCATACATCAAGTTCCCAATTGCAGAAGCATATGAAACTCTACTCATGTACTTCACCTCATCATGTGATTTAGGACACTATTCTTTGCTCAACTTGAAGTGTCCAGCCATAGGTGTGCTTACCAGTTTTGCATCCTGCATATTGAACCTTTCTAACACCTTGTTCACATAATCCTCTTGAGACAAAATCAAACTGTGATTTTTCTTATCTCTCTTAATACTCATGCCAAAGATTTTCTTTGCTGCACCTAAATCTTTCATGACAAATGTGTGATCTAATTTTACCTTAAGCTCAGTAATATCCTACATGTGTGAACCTACAATAAGCATATCATCTACATACAACAACAGGATAATATATCTATCATTATCCAATCTCTTAAAATAAACACAATGGTCAGATTGACATCTACTAAAGCCATGCTCTGTCATAAACCTGTCAAATCTCAAATACCATTGTCTTGGAGCTTGCTTAAGACCATATAAGTTTTTTTTCAACCTGCACACAAGCTTCTCCTTATCTTTGACCTCAAAACCTTCCGGCTGTTCCATGTATATTTCTTCATCCAAATCTCAATGAAAAAATGCTGTCTTAACATCAAGTTGCTCAAGATGCAAATCTTCAATAGCAACTAAAGACAATACAGTCCAAATAGAAGTCATTTTTACTACAGGAAAAAAAATTTCACCAAAATCAATCCCTGGTTTCTATGCAAATCCCTTTACTACCAACTTGATCTTATGTCTCATTTGTCCATTCTCACCTTCCTTTACCCTGTAAACCCATTTGTTTTTCAGTGCTTTCTTTCCAGCTGGCAACTCAACTAAATCCCACGTTTGGTTTTCTTTCAAGGAATCAATTTTTTCATTCATGCCAAGCTCCCTTGGTTTCGAGATTCTACCTGCATTGCCTCATCAAAACTTTCTAGTTCTCCACCATCAATGAGCAACAAATAGAATAATGAAGGGGAATAATGAATTGAAGGTTTACTTACCCTTTCTGACCTCCTCATGGGCATTTGAGACTCATTCACTTCTTACTGTCCACCTAAATTCTCTATAAGTGACTGATCTTGGTCATCTCTGGGTCTGTACCTGACCGACGTCGATTACTGTCTGATCAATGTCGATTTTTTTCTGATCGACGTCGGTTTCTGCCTGACTGACGTCGGTGTCTGTGTTTTCTTGTGTGTGAAAATTCTTCTCCGCGAGCTCATTTTGGATCATCACCTCGTCCAAATCAACATTGCCCTGCTCAAAATTATTCAGCCTCTTGAGCTGATCACTATACATCACCTTCTCATCAAAAACAACATCACAACTTCTAATAATTTTGTTAGTTCCTAGATTCCACAATCAAAATCCGAAATCTCCAGAGCCATAACCAATAAAAGTGCACCGCATAGATTTAACATCCAACTTCTTTTTATTTTCTTTATCAACGTGCACAAAAGCTTCAAAACCAAAAACTCTGAGAAATAAAAGATCTACATTTTTACCTGTCCAAGCCTCTTCTAGAATTCCACCATCCAGAGCAGAAGAAGGTCCTCTGTTAATCAGGTAAACTGCAGTATTTACAACTTCTGCCCAAAACTGTAATGGCAAATCAACATGCAACCTCATACTCTGTGCATGCTCCATTATTACTCTATTCATCATTTCAGCAACTCCATTTTGCTAAGGTGTCTTTGGAACTATCCTTTCCCTACATATTCCACTCATAGAACAATAACTGTTGAATTTATAGCTGCAGTACTCACCACCATTGTTAGATCTAAGGCACTTCAATCTCAAACCTGTTTCATTCTCAACCAAAGTTTTTTATTTTTTAAATGTGTCAAAAACATTAGATTTTTTCTTTATGTAATAAACCCATACCTTTCTTGTAGCATCATCAATGAAAGTAACATAATACTGTGATCCTCCAATAGAAGCGACCTGAGCTGGTCTCCACACGTCTGTGTGAACAAGCTCCAACTTGTGCTTCTTCTTTGTTGACCTAGTTTTGAGAAACCTCACTCTCTTTTATTTTTCAAAAATACAATGCTCACATAAATCTAGATCTATGTTTTTCAAATCTGAAAGCTTACCTTTTGACTTAAGAACAGTCATTCCCTTCTCACTCATGTGGCCAAGCCTACAGTGCCACAACTTTGTATCTACATCTGAAGTAGATAAAATAGAAAGAGAATAATCAGTAATACAATTACATAAATAGAGAGTACCTACTCTCTTACCTTTGGCTAATACAAGTGCACCCTTGAAAACCTTCTAAGATTCAGCGATGAGAGTTACTGTGCAACCCTCATCCCTCAATTTTTTTGCAGAAATTAGATTCTTCTTCATGATGGGTACATGCATGACATCCTTCAACACCCATGTGTTGCCATTCTGCAATTTCAGCTGCACTTTTTCTTTACCAAAAATTTTACAAGGCTCGTCATCCCCTAAATAGACTATTCCAAAATCTCCATGGACATAATCATTGAAAAATTCTCTATTTGGGGTTACATGAAAAGAGGCACCAGAATCTAAAACTCAAGATTCTATTTTATTATCCAAAGAAAATATAAGAGCATCTTGTACAACAATACCTGCAACTTTTGCTTCTTCTTTACTTTCATACTGATTTTCTTCTTTAACTTTCAACTAGCAATCTTTCTTTGCATGCCCTATCTTTCCACAATTCTAGCAGGTTATTTTTCTTCCATTTCTGGATTTGGATCTACTTCTCATCTTTGACTTAGACCTTGATCTCCCTTGCTTGCCCTTCTCTTTTTGCCTTCCCCTGCTTTCAACACTTAAAGCATTACCTAATGATTCCCCTATGCTTTTCCTGCAAGTTTCTTCATTCAAAATTACACTAACAATATCATCAACTTTCAAGATATTTGAAGCAGATGCAGTATTACTAACTGCCATTACCAAACTATGCCAACTTTCAGGTAAAGAGCATAAAATTAAGAGAGACTTAATTTCATCATCAAAAGCTATTTTGATTGAATTTAACTGATTTACTATTACATAGAAATCATTAAGATGACTAGATACAGATCCACCTTACTGCATTTGTAAATTAAATAATTGCTTTATAAGATATACCTTATTCGAAGCTGAGGGCTTTTCATATGAATTTGCCAAAGTATCTATTAACTCTACCGTTGTCTTTGCCTGTGATAAGTTAGAAATCACAAAAGATGCCAGACTCAACCTTATAGATCCCAGAGCCTTTCTATCAAAAACATTTCATTCTTCATCTTGTATATCTGTGGGCTTGCTTGAAACCCCATCTAACTATAAGTACAGATCTTTTTGATACAGATAATCTTCTATTTACATCCTCCATAATTGATAATTCTTGCCATTAAACTTCTCCATTCTTAGCTTACTTTCTTCTGCCATTGCTGTACTCCCACTCAATCAGAAACTCCTGTGAGTGATCTGTAATCAACACACATTAACCTGATATGATACAATCTGTTAGTGAACCCAAGCTCTGATACCACTTGTTAGGATCTGATAATACAATTGATTATTTTTGTGCAAGCAACTAAACATGAAATTAAACCAGAATAATAAGTAACTAGAAATCAGAATCAGCAAAGAATAAGAGATTCAAAAAACAATGAAAACTTGTATTAAACTCTTTCAGAAGGAAATACAATGAAAAAATCTCTCTTTCTTCCACACCTCTCAGATGTATAGATCTCTTTCCCTCAAGAGTTCTCTCTCACAATTACAACCATAATTCAGCTACTTGAATTGATTCACTCTTTTTCTCATACACAAGCTATGAAAATCTAACCCTATAATATAATACTAGGATTCATGAGCTATGCATTCTACACTATTAGATACACCTCTTAATCAAAGGTTCAAATCAGTCCTGCCAAAAATAGAAACGCGGACTCAACACTAACAGTTAAACTTATGATGCAAACAATCTATTTATCTATGAAAATAGACTTTTGGAATGCACAGGTGATCGACGTCGATTTTTGTCTACCTGCATATGACCGACATTAGCCGATCCATAACCGATGTCGACAGCTTTTGGTCAACTTCTGACTGATGTCAGTCGATCCTGACCGATGACGGTGACTATGTAATTACAGCAACCTTGCATTTGCTCATTTGGTGTAGCTTTTATCTCCACACCTCAACAACGTCCCCCTGTGCTGAGTGTGGTGCAACGTATGGACCTCCTGCTCCTTACTAGAACGTACACATTACACCCTGTTCCTACTCTATGGCCTATAATATTAATATTAATATTAATGTACTATCATATGGAAATTAAACGATCGACGAATTTGTAATTTGTGTATGCATGCTTCATTACTCATATTGCTCATCGATGTGGATCGAATAAAGTCAAAACCTGTGTTTGTATCGAATATAGTAATTCAGTAACAGGCTGAATGTATTACTCCTGTCTGAAGCGAAAAAGCTTTTTGAACACCTTCTTAATTGAATTAAATCATCAAAATTTATCATTAAGTCCATGCTTAACTTGTCAAAGTCTTTTAACTTTTGTGGTGCTGTTTCGGTGAATTTATGCTTAACTTGTCGATATCTTTTAACTTTTGTGGGGCTGTTCCATTGAGTTTATGGAATCTAAGTATGTGATATGATTTTTTTAAAAAATTTTGTATTGTTTTTTAAATTTTCTTATAAGATGGAAGGTATTATATGAAATTATGAATAATATAGAATGTTGATATTTTTGTATATATGTGGGATGCAAATATATAATAGATTTATAATATTTAATAAGTATATTTTTAAATTAATGAGTTTATTTAGCTAAGTAGTCATTAGTAAGGGGTATTCACACTGTCTTAGGGTTCATTTTAAGAGGTCATGATGGAAACCCCCTACATTTGTTTAGATGAATCAGATTTGCAGCTTCGGGGAATCTGAGTGTGCAAAGGAGGAAAATTGCCTTGTTTGTTTTCCACATAACTACTTGACAACATCCAACTAGACCTTGGAGTGGCATTGTACACAACACTACACATTACGACAATGGGTAGTACTATAGTGTTGGATGACTTCAAGCTAGATTATGCTGTCAGGTGACATTATGTTGTCGAATGACATAATGCAAGCTAGATTATCTTGTCATGTGACATTAAGCTACCAGGCGACATAATGTTGTCAGGGGATATTATGCTGCTAGATATGATGATTGCACTCAGAGATGTACACATGGCATCAGGTGGAAACATGGTGTCGGGCAGTTGCATGCCACAAAAAGACATTATGATGTCAGATGGAAACACAATGCTAGGCAGTTCCATGCCATTGGGCAACATTGAGCCACTGGGTGATAGTATGCCGACAGTATGTCATTGGGTGGTGCAAATGACTTTATTATCACACAACATGCTATCAGGTGACATTATACTATCATACGATGACATGTTCTTGAGTGACACTATACTGCCACCTGGCACCATACTGCCACTACACACCATGTTGTTTTTTGGTAGAATAGATATGCTTGATAACATTATGTTATCTAGCATCATGTTATCATGCGATAGCATGTTATCACCTAGTAACATGGTGTTGTGTGGTAACATGGTGTTGCACGGTAACATGGTGTCATGTGGAAACATGGTCTCCCCTAAAAACGTGCTATCGCACAACATGTTGTCACTTGGCAACATGATATCGCATGATAGCATGCTTCCACCCACCACCATCTTATTTTATAATAACATGGTGTTACCCACCACCATATTGTCACACGACAACATCGTTCTGCTCAGTGTCGTGCTGCCACCTAGAATCATGCTTCCTCACGTCATGCTCCTATCATCGATCATGCCAACTAATTTCTCTGATTTTGCTCATGGCTTATAAATACCCCTATAGTGTCCTCATTTTCACACTTTGATCAAGGTTTGTCTTGTCCTACCTTTTTTTTCAAGATCACCTATTAATACAAACTGTACAATGAAGTTTCAATGGCTTATGCATCCATAAAAATTGAAAAAGGGATCCACAACTTTATTTTCAATAATATTTTGTGTCGAGACTTCCTCTAGATAGTGGAGTAATCAAAATCTTATGTCAACTAGATGGATCAATGTGAACTCAAAGGTCTGATGTAGATGCCTTAATATGACATGACAATCAACGATAACCTGCTATGATCTTTAGTTGCATGCTTTAAACATATTAAGAGCCATTTTTATGTCTGCTTTAACAATAAAACAATATCCTTTGGTACTTCTCCATTGAATATCCATAATTTAATAGACCTTCCACATTACAATGCAAGCCCTCTTAACACCAAGGTTGTCTTATCTGACATTAACAAAAATTACTTAGAGTCAGTCTACAAAGTAGCCATAGACCCAGTGGCTAAGTGTTAGATTTATTTATAAATTTAACATTTATTCATTATTCCTAAATCATTTATTATAATAATTTTTATGTCCTAATTGAATTACATGTTTTCTATTTTCATTACAGATAGTCAAAATCGAAGGAGAATCCTTGTTGAAAAAATCGCTAATCTATTTCTCAAATCTATTGTGCATTTCTTCCAAGCCAAAATAGTTTTACAGGGAAGACCATTGGAAAATCTCTTCTATAATATTTACTACATTATTCATTCTTTGTCAGGTGTTGTGTGTGACTGGTGCATAGTTATATTTAGTAAGATTAGAGCTGAGTTGAATTTTGTAATTTTTAAAGACTCTTGCACCATTTCATCTTCTAACTATATTCTAGCCTTGTATTTTGAGGCCTTATATGATATACAAAATACTACAATTCCAACTACCCTCCATCAAAAATGAAAAGTTAATACTTTATCTATCGAGGAGTAAGAGGTAAGTTTAGGTTTCTTGATAGTCTCATCTTTTTTTTTAATACATATTTTAAATTTTAATAATTTTTAACCTGTTGGTTGTCACAAGTAAGAGTTTTTGCATAATTCATAATAAAATAGGTGGCATCCAAAGGTCAGTGTGCTCTAGAGAGCTCTGGTGATACCTAGTCTAAGGAGTCTTCATTCAATGCATTTTGAATTTCTAAATGCCTAAGAAGTGATTTTGTTTCATCTTCACTTCCAAGTTCTCTCAAATTTCTTTTAATGTTTATTTCTTGTATTATTTAATAAAAAAAATTATCATATTCATTTTCATTTTTTTTGTAGTTGATTCTTGAATTGTTATCATTGATTATTCTTCCTGATGACATGATTAATATTTGTCACCTTAAAACTTTCTTTTTGAATTGAAGTTTCTTAGAATTGGGTAGTTTATTAACTAGATAATTTAATTATTTTGTAGGTGAAACCACCAACGTCACTCCCGCAAGGATAATGAGACAATAAGATCTAACTCTCACAAGGATAATAAGAAGGGAAGAGGCAACTCCATCAAGGATCATCAGAATGGAAGAGGTAATCATCCTAACATGTATTAACATATTCCATTTGAATTTTCATTAATTTTATGCTTTCAAATTTATCAGTTTTGAATAATTTTTTATTTTTACAATCCATCCAATATATGTTAGGAGATCAAGAAGTATGCCACCACCCATCTAGACTCAGAGAAGAGGAAAGAATATCTCCCTCCCTGCATAGAGTAGAACAACCCTAAAAATTATTGATTTTCCAAATTTCTCTATTGGTGGTTTTTCTAGTGCATAGGGTCTTACATGTTTGCAGTAAATTGATCTGAATGAAGAGTTTTTTGGGATCGAAAGGAGGGCTGTAACTATTGGTGGATTCAATCCACATGATTTTATTCAAGTTACTAATATGCATACAAAAGTGCCTTCTATGGCTACCACTTCCCCAGCTACCCTACTCCACACTAATAATTTTAATGTCTCTAATGATTCCATCACTAATTTTTCATTGAAAAATCTAGTTTGAGAAAATCTAGTTGCTAATCTAAAAGAGGGTGTTATTGATGAATTTAATGATTTAAAAGAATGAGAGATAAGGAAAAGCACTTATAAAAAAAATCAATTTCCATTATCATAACTAGTCCCACAGAGTTAATTTGTTTTCACTTGTTCAAAATGAACCTCAAAGATTGATGCTTTATTCCAACAAATTCAATCTAGAATTATTTATGTTAACAATGTTTACAATAATAGGGTTTTAAGAATTAAGATAAACATGTTGAAAAATTAATAGAGAAGTTTAGTCCTATTTAAATAAATGGGCTAGAGATATAAACGTTATTACCATTGCACAAGCAGAGAAGGATAAAGCTATGGGAAGTTTTTATTATCTATAATGTGCATTTTAGTTATTAAACTTTTTATGTGCTTAACACTTATATATTATTTATTATTTGTAGGCAAAATATATAAATTTTAAGCAAGAAGAACATCTTCTTAATGTGCATTTAAAAAACACCCAAAAAAATATCACCTCAGCTATTGTATTGAGAGAAAATTTTGTTCTGTTAAATAAACATAATAACACTTTAAAAAAAAATTAAAGAGCATGGGATGGATCCAAACATTTTATTGAAGTAAAAAATAGATGCATATCCAAATATTCTTTTAATAGGTGATGTTACGAATGAGGAGAGGGTAATTATTACAAATATAAATTTTGTTACAAAGGATCTTTAGAAGGAAGAAGTGATATAGGAGGATACACATGAAACTCAAGACAACAGGGTTTCTATGGAGGCAAATCACAAACAACAAGGTGTTGGAGAGTCTCTTCCAATTTTTTTTTAAAATTTATTTCAACTTTCAAATAGTTTATAATGTCCAAAAAAATAGTTTATAATGATTCAAATAGTTTATACCATGTTTGTTTGAAAAATGCTTGTTTTATTAAATGATATTTTACAGTTGTTCCAAATACTCTGGGTATATAATTTTGATATTTTAAATATTTTAAATGTATTGTGTAGCATTGAATGCATGATTATAATGTTCTAGTAGTTATAGAATTGAATGCATTGTTATATTGTTTTAGTATTTGTAGCATTGAATAAATTGTTATAATGTTATCATAGTTGTAGCACTGAATGCATTGTTATACTATTATACAGTTCTAGTAATTGTATCATTGAATTGATTGTTATATTATTCTAGTAGTTATAGCATTGAATGCATTGTTATAATGTTATACTATTCTGGTATTTGTAGCATTGAATGTATTAATTGTGATAGAATTTAGAAATATGTGATCCCTAACTATAGTAAAAATGTTTCATATATATTTATGTAATAATTCTAGTGTAAATGTCCAATAAAATAATATTACTAAAATTAAAATATTTGTCTATGTTTTGGTTCAACACATGCATATATTAAATCTATGTATATGCTCTCCATATTACTATTATAGATAATTAAGATAATGAAAAAAACAAATCTTAATAATTGGAGTTTTAATGGCAAGACAACTTGTGTCATATGGTGCACTATGCATGTCTACACATAAGACTTGTATGATTCAATGAATGATATAATGAAATGATCTATACAATGTTAATTACAATTATGATTGCTTCTTATTGAATGACATACATTGCAAAGATATAGAAGTACTATTTGAAATACATAGAATTGTAATAGGACAAATAAAAAGCTTAATTTTGGTGTATTAAATAATATTCATAATTGTAAGATGCAAAAAATAGATTACAGATTTAATCTATTTGAAAATGAAAGAATATAAAATATTTATTAAAATAATAATTGTTATACTTATCAAATTAAAAGTTCGTTAGATGAAACAATCCTTGAGAAACATGCTTATCATAAGTGTGATTTGTATCTACCATGCCAATGCCATATTCAGTCTTTGTATTCACATCACTTGCATTGGTAATTGTATTACTCATACTTCTTCATTCAACTAGAGAACTCCATGTTTCCACTGATCTGTCATAAGTAAACTTGTCCATAGAATAACATGAAACATATAGTCTCAAGCAAGTATCTGTATTTTTATCAAATCTATTTCTAAGTTTTCACATCATGAAAGATAATGCACTAAACACTCACTCATCTTCGACATAACCCAAAATCATTGTTTGAAAAAGTTCATATAATCTAAAGTATTCATTAATAATTTCTTGTAAGATGCTACTTAGATAATGTTTATTTCATAGATGTGTAATATCACCATTTTCTTTTCAATCACTTAAACAATGAAATTGATCCATCGTTGTAATCCTGAACTAGGTTGATTAAAATGTCCATAATTTTTTATTTAAAATACCATTAATATTAACTCCATTTTCATATACAAAATTATAGAAATGCATAATAATTATTTCTATGTATTTGTGAAATAAATTGTTGATCTGTTCTTGACTGTTAACATTGTTCTAAAACATGGGATTCACAACTCCCGTGCCCTCCAACAACTCATCCTTTTGAAAATGTTCTCTAATCTCAATGGATAAACTTTGTGAGATTTTTATTAATTTAATTTGTATTTTTGATAAAACAATATCATATAGTACATGTCTCATAATTACATCTTTAGGTTCAACCCAAACAACTTCAAGTCTTCTAGAGAATGTGTGGATTGAGATCTCAATGTTTTTTACCATGACACAAATATGATCATGTCTATTTAATTGAAAATAACTTCCTGGATTCTAAAAATCTATCAAAATTTGCTAGATTCTAAAAATTGCTCAATGAAACCTTTCATTCGATGTGTATACTACATCTAAACATTGACATACATGTTTCTTCAAACATATGAACTAAAAAATATAGATAGATCTCTCTTGGCCATGTTCCATTAAACAGTTGATTTCCTTCAGCATTGGTAAAATACTACATAATGTGAGTAAATTTTTGAGATCCATTAAATGACACAACATATATTATGCTTTGTCAACTTCCCTTTAATATTTATACATAAAATTTATCAAAGATGGATATTCCTCAAAACATATGCATGCAAGTTCATACATGGAAATCCATCTGGTTTCAACATCTTGCATTAGTTTTTTTCAATGTGTCACCCAAATTGCAAATTTATAGAACTCCATAAATTTTTTTATGTTGTTTTACATGTAAGCATACAAGTTATAAATAAGCTCTTCCACTTCTGTGACATTACTAAATATGATAATAATTTTGTATACAAGATTCATCCTATGTGCCATGCAATGAATTGAAATTATAAATAAAGAAACTATTTTTTGAAGTTGAAGACAAAGACCAATTCTATGCCCTTGCATCACTAATGCACCATCAGTGGGAATACACACCAGCTTTTTTTAGCTATATAAAAATCATCCACCCCATCTCTCTCTTAAATTAGATAAAACCAATTTATGAAGGTTTTTTTGCATTATATTTTTTTACCATTTTATGGATAGCTAAAAGGTGAGATTGACTCGAATAGTTTTCAAAAGTATATACATGCATGCAAATACATGTTATGTTATCAACTATAATGACCTCATCGATGGACAGAGAGATAAACAATGATCTCTTAACACTTTATTTGAAATCTTCCTTCTCAACAATGGCTAGACATTTTACCATTTCCTAAGCACTATTATCTAACCAATGTGATTGTGGAGTATCTAGAAACCCATTATGTTGAAAAAAAAATTTAATCTACAAAATAAAAAATGAGTTTGTCTTTTTTTAAATGTAGAAAATAGTAAATAACTGTACATATTTTGCCTTAAGATTTGACTTCATAACTTTTCTAAATTGCACTTTGATAGTTTCCCCTTTCTCATCAAGATATATTTTTTTATTTCTGATCATCTTCATATTCATGTGTATATATTACATGCAAGCATTCTTTTCCATTTTTCCATCTATGTGTTCTTATTATCTATCCTTTTGGGTGCTTCATAAATATATATATTTTCTCACAATTTTTTTATTGGTGTCCAATTTAAGTTGCATTTTATGTTCTTTCCAAGTTTACAACTACAAATTTTACATCTGCATTTTGTTGGAGGTTCATTATAATTTTTGGGTTCTATAGGTTTTGTAAATGGATATTTTGGAGCCCAATCAGCTTGAAAATATGTTCTTAATGTCCATATACTTCTCTTCCTTTGTCAACTTTTTTGAGTAGAATTTTCAACAAATATTGGTGTCTGAAAAGTACAATTCTCTTGTGAAGTGCCAAGAGGAGTGTCTTATATTGAAATGCCTAGAGGAGTGTCTTCTAAGAATGGCATGTCATTAATAAAATATTTAGGTTGTGAGAATTTATTGAGATTAATTATTTTGAATTAAATAGTGTTATTATCCATGTCAATTTATACAATGAAATAGTTTTGTAATTATTCTATAATAAAAAAATAACTGATATGTAAAAAAAATGAATTACCTGTATTTGTAGTACACGTTATTTTCATACTCTCCTTTCCTATATTTTTAAAATAAGACATGATATTGATTTATTTTGTATTTGTTGTGGTGTTTTACCCTTACCATTACCTGCTGACACCATAGTTTTAATACCAGGCAGTTTAACACTATTGGGTTCCCATTTTCTAGTGATCCTTGATGTCAAGATATTGTTGTATATCATAGTTTTATCAAGTAGTAATCTACTATCATACAACATAGTACTATGGGGTGCCAGGTTGTCATCACATGATGCATTGTTACCAGGCACCAAGTTACATATACATGACACGTTACTTCTAGGTATCATGTTACCATCGCATGACACATTATTATCAAGCATCTAATTATCACTATGAAACACAATGATATCAATCCTCTGGTTACCATAATGTGACGCATTGTTATTGAGCATTTGGTTGTCATTGTGTGACATAGTGCTACTAGAAGCCATGTTACGGTCATACAACATAGTGTCACTAGGTGTCCAGTTGTCATCGTGTAGCATAGTTTTACTAGTCATCTAATTGGTGTCGTGTGACATAATGTTTTCAAGTTTCAGGTTGTTGTTGGGTGGTGCTATATTTCTAGGTGGTTCATTTTCTAATGAAAGTAATCATCCAGTGCAGTGCCTCCTGAAGTCTCAATATCTTTATAATGCGATGACGAAAGATACTTTGATGATAAATTCATGACCTTTGGGAACATATGTACTATATATGTGGAAAATTACATGGATAACCCCACAATTATGGTAAATCATTATTGAACTGACCCCTGAAAAAAATGGCATCCCAAAATTATAGGTGAATGGGTCCTATGCTTCACCTAGAATAATCACTATGAACATTCTTATAATGTTATCATAGTTATAGCATTGAATGCATTATTATACTATTATACTATTCTTGTGATGGAATGTAGAAATATGTGATCCTTAAATATAGTAAAAATGTTTCCTATATATTTATGTAATAATTCTAATGTAAATGTGTAATAAAATAATGTGTAATGTAAATGCACTAAATAATCACTCATCTTCTACAGAACCCAAAATCATTGTTTGAAAAATTTCATATAATCTGGAGTATTCATTAATAACTTCTTGTAAGATTCTACTTAGATAAAAAAAATCATAGATGTGTAATATCACCATTTTCTTTTGAATCACTTAAACACTGAAATTGATCCATCATTGTAATTCTAAACTGGGTTGACTAAAATGTCAATAATTTTTTATTTAAAATACCATTAATATTAACTCCATTTGCATATACAAAATTATAGAAATGCGTTCTAATTATTTCTATGTATTTGTGAAATAAATTGTTGATCTATTCTTGACTGTTAACGCTGTTCCAAAAAATGGGATTCACAACTCCCATGCCCTCCAATAACTCATCCTTTTGAAAATGTTCTCTGATCTCAATGAATAAACTTTGTGAGATTTTTACTAATTTAATTTGTA
Source organism: Torreya grandis (assembly GCA_037957365.1). Taxonomy (NCBI): domain Eukaryota; kingdom Viridiplantae; phylum Streptophyta; class Pinopsida; order Cupressales; family Taxaceae; genus Torreya; species Torreya grandis. The sequence continues at coordinate 82,171 of JARHVA010010948.1, read as the reverse complement.
TTTTTGATAAAATAATATCATATAGTACATGTCTCACAAGTACATCTTCAGGTTCAACCCCAACAACTTCAAGTCTTCTAGAGCATGTGTGCATTGAGATCTCAATGTTTTTTACCATGACACAAATATGATCATGTATATTTAATTGAAAATAACTTCCTGGATTCTAGAAATCTATCAAAATTTTCTATATTCTAAAAATATCTCAATGAAATCTTTCATTTGATGTGTATAATACATCTAAACATTGACATACATGTTTTCTCAAACATATGAACTCAAAAATATAGATAGATCTCTCTTGGGCATGTTCCATTAAATAGGTGATTTCCTTCGGCATTGGTAAAATAATACATAATGTGAGAAAAGTTTTGAGATCTGTTAAATGACACAACATATATTTTTCTTTGTCAACTTCCCTCTAATATTTATACATAAAATCTGTCAAAGATGGATATTCCTCAAAAAATATGCATGCAATTTCGTACATGGAAATCCATCTGGTTTCAACATCTTGCAGTGGTTTTTTTCCATGTGTCACCCAAATTACAAATTTATAGAACTCCATAAATTCTTTTAGTTTGTTTTACATGTAATCATGCAAGTTATAAATAAACTCTTCCACTTCTGTGACATTACATAATACGCTAATAATTTTCTATACAAGATTCATCTTATGTACCATGCAATGAATTGGAATTATAAATAAAGAAACTATTTTTTGAAGGTGAACACAAAGACCAATTCTATTCCCTTGCTTAATTAATGTACCATCAGTACCAACACACACCAGCTTTATAGCTATAGAAAAATCATCCATCCCATCTCTCTGTTAAATTAGATACAACCAATTTATGAAGGTTTTTTTGAATTATATTTTTTTACCATTTTATGGATATCTAAAAGATGAGATTGTCCTGAATGGTTTTCAAAAGTATATACGTGCATGCAAATACATGTTTTGTTATCAACTATAGTGAACTCATCGATGGATAGAGAGATAAACAATGATCTCTTAACACTTTATTTGAAATCTTCCTTTTCAACAGTGGCTAGACATTTTACCATTTCCCAAGCACTATTATCAAACCAATGTGATTGTGGAATATCTAGAAACCCATTATGTTTTTAAAAAAAAATTGTAATCTATAAAATCAAAAATGGGTTTGTCTTTTTTTAAATATAGAAAATAGTAGATAACTATACATATTTTGCCTTAAGATTAGACTTCATAACTTTTCCAAATTGCACTTTGATAGTTTCCCCTTTCTCGTCAAGATGTTTTTTTAATTTTATTTCTTATCATTTTCATATTCATGTGTATAGCTTACATGCAAGCATTCATCTCCATTTTTCCATTTATGTGTTCTTGTTATCTGTCCTTTTGGGTGCGTCACAAATATATATATATATATATATATATATATATATATATATATATATATATATATATATTCTCACAATTTTTTTTTAATGGTATCCATTTTAAGTTGCATTTTATATTCTTTCCAAGTTTACAACTACAAATTTTACATCTACATTTTGTTGGAGGTTCATTATAATTTTTAGGTTCTTCAGGTTTTATAAATGGATATTTTGGAGCCCAATCAGCTTCAAAAAACCTTCTTAATATCCATGTACTTTTGTTCCTTTGTCAAATTTTTTGAGTAGAATTTTCAACAAATTTTGATGTCTGATAAGAACTACAATTCTCTTGTGATGTGCCTAGAGGAGTGTCTTCTAATGAAATTCCTAGAGGAGTGTCTTCTAAGAATGGCATGTCATTAATAAAATATTCAAGTGGTGAGAAGTTATTTAGATTAATTATTTTGAATTAAATAGTGTTATTGTCCATGTCAATTTCTACAATGAAATAGTTTTGTAATTATTCTATAATAAAAAATATAACTGATATGTGAAAAAAATGAATTACCTGTATTTTTAGTACATGTTATTTTCACACTCTCCTTTCCTAGATTTTTAAAATAAGACATGATATTGATTTTTTTTTTTGTATTTTTTGTGGTGTTTTACACTTACCGTTACCTCCTGACACCATAGTTTTCATACTAGGTAGTTTAACACTATTGGGTTCCCATCTGCTAGTGATGCCTGATGTCAAGATATTGTTGTGTAGCATAGTTTTATTAGGTATTAATATGCATCATAAAACATAGTAATATGGGGTGCCAGGTTGTCATTGCATGATGTATTGTCACCAAGCACAAAGTTACAAATACATGACACATTACTTCTAGGTATCATGTTACCGTCGCATGACACATTATTATCAAGCATATGGTTATCATTATGTGACACAATGATATTAATCCTCTGGTAACCATAATGTGACACATTTTTATTGAGCATTTGGTTGTCATTGTCTGACATAGTGCTACTAGAAGCCATGTTATGGTCATAAAACATAGTGTCACTAGGTGTCCAGTTGTCATCGTGTAGCATAGTTTTACTAGTCATCTGATTGGTGTCATGCGACATAATGTTTTCAAGTGTCAGGTTGTTGTTGGGTGGTGCCATATTTCTAGGTGGTTCATTTTATACTAAAATTAATCATGAAGTGCAGTGCCTCCTGAAATCTTAATATCTTTATAATGCAATGATGAAAGATACCTCAATGATAAATTCATGACCTTTGGGAACATATGTACTATATATATGGAAAATTACATGAATAACCCCATAATTATTTTAAATCATTAGTGAACCAACCCATAAAAAAAATGGCATCCCAAAATTATAGGTGAATGGGTCATATGCTTCACCTAGAATAATCACTGAATACATTGTTATAATGTTATCATAGTTATAGCATTGAATTCATTGTTATAATTTTATACTATTCTGGTATTTTTAGCATTAAATGCATTGATTTTGTTTGAATTTATAAATATGTGATCCCTAAGTATAGTAAAAATGTTTCGTATATATTTATGTAATAATTCTAGTGTAAATGTGCAATAGAATAATATTACTGAAATTAAAATATTTGTCTATGTTTTGGTTCAACACATACACATATATTAAATCTATGTATATGCTCTCTAAATTACTATTATAGATAATTAAGATAATGAAAAAAACAAATCTTAATAATTGGAGATTTAATGGCAAGACAACTGGTGTCCTATGGTGCACCATGCATGTCTAAACATAAGACTTGTATGATTCAATGAATGATATAATGAAATGATCTATACAATGTTAATTAGAATTATGATTGCTTCTTATTGAATGACATATTTTACAAAGATATAGAATTACTATTTGAAATAAATAGAATTGTAATAGGACAAATAAAAATCTTAATTTTGGTGTATTGAATAACATTCATAATTTTAAGATGCAAAAAATAGATTACAAAATTTAATCTATTTGAAAATGAAAGGATATAAAATATTTCAAAAAATAATAATAGATATACTTATCAAACTAAAATTTGGGTATATGAAACAATCCTTGAGAAACTTGCTCATCATAAGTGTGATTTGTATTTACCATGCCAATGTCATATTCAGTCTTTATATTCACATCATCTACATTGGTAACTGTAATACTTATACTTCTTCTTTCAACTAGAGAACTCCATGTTGCCACTGATCTGTCATAAGGAAATTTGTCCATAGAATAACATGAAACATATAGTCTCAAGCAAGTCTCTATATTTCTATCAAATCTATTTCTAAGTTTTGACATCATGAAAGATAATGCACTAAACACTCACTCATCTTCTACAGAACCCAAAATCATTGTTTGAAAAAGTTCATATAATCTGAAGTATTCATTAATGATTTCTTGTAAGATACTACTTAGATAATGTTTTTTTCATAGATGTGTAATATCACCATTTTTTTTTGAATCACTTAAACACTGAAATTGATCCATCATTTTAATCCTAAACTAGGTTGACTAAAATGCCAATAATTTTTTATTTAAATTACCATTAATATTAACTCCATTTGCATATATAGAATTATAGAAATACATAAAAATTATTTCTATGTATTTGTGAAATAAATCATTGATCTATTCTTGACTGTTAACGCATCTCAATGTTTTTTACCATGACACAAATATGATCATGTATATTTAATTGATAATAATTTCCTGGATTCTAGAAATCTATCAAAATTTGCTAGATTCTAAAAATAGCTCAGTGAAAGCTTTCATTTGATGTGCATAATACATCTAAACATTGACATACATGTTTTCTCAAACATATGAACTCAAAAATATAGATAGATCTCTCTTGGGCATGTTCCATTAAACAGTTGATTTCCTTCGGCATTGGTAAAATACTACATAATGTGAGAAAAGTTTTGAGATCTGTTAAATGACACAACATATATTTTCTTTTGTCAACTTCCCTCTAATATTTATAGATAAAATCTATCAAAGATGGATATTCCTAAAAAAATATGCATGCAAGTTCATACATGGAAATCCATCTGGTTTCAACATCTTGCAGTGGTTTTTTCCATGTGTCACCCAAATTACAAATTTATAGAACTCCATAAATTTTTTTAGTTTTTTTTACTTGTAATCATGCAAGTTATAAATAAGCTCTTCCACTTCTATGACATTACATAATACGATAATAATTTTCTATACGAGATTCATCCTATGTGCCATGCAATGAATTGGAATTATAAATAAAGAAACTATTTTTTGAAGGTGAACACAAAGACCAATTCTATTCCCTTGCTTCATTAATGTACCATCAGTACCAACACATACCAACTTTATAGCTATAGAAAAATCATTTATCCCATCTCTCTCTTAAATTAGATACAACCAATTTCTGAAGGTTTTTTTGCATTATATTTTTTTACCATTTTATGGATATCTAAAAGATGAGATTGTCTTTAATAGTTTTCAAAAGTATATACATGCATGCAAATACATGTTTTGTTATCAACTACAGTGACCTCATCGATGGATAGAGAGAGATAAACAATGATCTCTTAACACTTTATTTTAAATCTTCCTTCTCAACAATGGCTAGACATTTTACCATTTCCCAAGCACTATTATCAAACCAATGTGATTGTGGAATATCTAGAGACCCGTTATGTTGAAAAAAAAATTGTAATCTACAAAATCAAAAATGGGTTTGTCTTTTTTTAAATGTAGGAAATAGTAGATAACTGTACATATTTTGCCCTAAGATTGGACATCATGACTTTTCCAAATTGCACTTTGATAGTTTCCCCTTTCTCATCAAGATGTTTTTTAAATTTTTGATCATTTTCATATTCATGTGTATATCTTACATGTAAGCATTCTTCTCCATTTTTCCATCTATGTGCTCTTGTTATCTATCCTTCTGGGTGCTTAACAAATATATATATTTTCTCACAATTTTTTTTAATGGTGTCCAATTTAAATTGCATTTTATATTCTTTCCAAGTTTATAACTGAAAAGTTTACATCTGCATTTTGTTGGAGGTTCATTATAATATTAGGGTTCTGCAGGTTTTATAAATGGATATTTTGGAGCCCAATTATATTGAAAATATGTCCTTAATGTCCATGTACTTATCTTCCTTTGCCAATTTTTTTGAGAAGAATTTTCAACAAATTTTGGTGTCTGAAAAGAACTACAATTCTTTTGTGAAGTGCCTAGAGGAGTGTCTTCTATTGAAATGCCTAGAGGAGTGTCTTTTATGAATGGCATGTCATTAATAAAATATTCAAGTGGTGAGAAGTTATTGAGATTAATTCTTTTGAGTTAAATAGTGTTATTATCCATGTCAATTTCTACAATGAAATAGTTTTGTAGTTATTCTATAATAAAAAATATAACTGATATGTAAAAAAAAATGAATTACCTCTATTTGTAGTACATATTATTTTCACACTCTCCTTTCCTAGATTTTTAAAATAAGACACGATATTGATTTTTTTTGTATTTGTTGTGGTACTTTATCCTTATCGTTACCGCATGACACCATAGTTTTAATACCAGGAAGTTTAACACTATTGGGTTCCCATTTGCTAGTGATGCCTGATGTCAAGATATTGTTGTGTAGCATAGTTTTATTAGGTAGTAATTTTCTATCAAAAAAATAGTACAATGGGGTGCTAGGTTGTCATCACATGATGCATTATTACCAAGCACCAAGTTATAAATGCATGACACGTTACTTCTAGGTATCACATTACCATCACATGACACATTATTATCAAGCATCTGGTTATCATTATCTGGCACAATGATATCAATCCTTTGGTTACCATAATGTGACACATTGTTATTGATAATTTGGTTGTCATTGTGTGACATAGCGCTATTAGAAGCCATGTTACGGTCATACAACATAGTGTCACTAGGTGTCCAGTTGTCTTCATGTAGCATAGTTTTACTAGTCATCTGATTGGTGTCACGTGACATGATCTTTTTAGGGGTTAGGTTGTTGTTGGGTGGTGCCATATTTCTAGGTGGTTCATTTTATACTGAAGATAATCATGCAGTATAGTGCCTCCTGAAGTCTCAATATATTTATAATACGATGATGAAAGATACTTCGATGATAAATATATTACCATTGGGAACATATGTACTATATATGTGGAAAATTACATGGATAACCCCATAATTATTGTAAATCATTAGTGAACCGACCCCTAAAAAAATGACATCACAAAATTATAGATGTATGGGTCTTATGCTTTGCCTATAATAATCACTAAATACATTGTTATAATGTTATCATAGTTATAGCATTGAATGCATTGTTATACTATTCTAGTATTTGTAGAATTGAATGCATTGATTGTGATGGAATTTATAAATATGTGATCCCTAACTATAGTAAAAATATTTCATATATATTTATGTAATAATTCTAGTGTAAATGTGCAAGAAAATAATATTACTAAAATTAAAATATTTGTCTATGTTTTGGTTCAACACATATGCATATATTAAATCTATGTATATGCTCTCCAAATTACTATTATAGATAATTAATATAATGAAAAAATCAAATCTTAATAATTGGAGTTTTAATGGAAAGACAACTAGTGTCCTATGGTGCACCATGCATGTCTACACATAAGACTTGTATGATTGAATGAATGACATAATGAAATGATCTATACAATGTTAATTAGAATTATGATTGCTTCTTATTGAATGAAATACATTGCAAAGATATAGAAGTACTATTTGAAATACATAGAATTGTAATAGGACAAATAAAAATCTTAATTTTGGTGTATTGAATAATATTCATAATTGTAAGATGCAAAAAATAGATTACAGAATTTAATCTATTTGTAAATGAAAGAATATAAAATATTTCAAAAAATAATAATTTCTATACTTATCAAAGTAAAATTTGGGTAGATAAAACAATCTTTGAGAAACTTGCTCATCATAAGTGTGATTTGTATCTACCATGCCAATGCCATATTCAGTCTTTGTATTCACATCATCTGCATTGGTAACTGTATTGCTCATACTTCTTCTTTCAACTAGAGAGCTCAATGTTGCCACTGATCTTTCATAAGGAAACTTGTCCATAGAATAACATGAAACATATAGTCTCAATCAAGTCTCTATATTGTTATCAAATCTGTTTCTATGTTTTGACATCATGAAAGATAATGCACTAAACACTCATCATATTCTACAGAACCCAAAATCATTATTTGAAAATTTTCATATAATCTGAAGTATTCATTAATACTTTCTTTTGAGATTCTACTTAGATAAAAAATTCATAGATGTGTAATATCACCATTTTCTTTTGAATCACTTAAACACTGAAATTGATCCATCATTGTAATCCCAAACTGGGTTGACTAAAATGTCAATAATTTTTTATTTAAAATACCATTAATATTAACTCCATTTGCATTTACAGAATTATCGAAATGCATTATAATTATTTCTATGTATTTGTGAAATAAGTTGTTGATCTGTTCTTGAATGTTAATGATGTTCCAAAAAATGGGATTCACAACTCCCATGCCCTCCAACAACTCATCATTTTGAAAATGTTCTCTGATCTCAATGGATAAACTTTGTGAGTTTTTTATTAATTTAATTTGTATTTTTGATAAAACAATATCATATAGTACGCGTCTCACAAGTACATCTTCAGGTTTAACCCCAACAACTTCAAGTCTTTTAGAGCATCTATGCATTGAGATCTCAATGTTTTTTACCATGACACAAATATGATCATGTATGTTTAATTGAAAATAACTTCTTGGATTCTGAAAATCTATCAAAATTTGCTAGATTCTAAAAATAGCTCAATGAAATGTTTCATTCAATATGTATAATACATCTAAACATTGACATACATGTTTTCTCAAACATATGAACTCAAAAATATAGATAGATCTCTCTTGGGCATGTTCCATTAAACAGTTGATTTCCTTTAGCATTAGTAAACTACTACATAAAGTGAGTAAAGTTTTGAGATCCGTTAAATGACACAAAATATATTTTTCTTTGTCAACTTCCATCTAATATTTATACATAAAATCTGTCAAAGATGGATATTCCTCAAAAAATATGCATGCAATTTCATACATGGAAATCCATCTTGTTTCAACATCTTGCTGTAGTTTTTTTCCATGTGTCACCCAAATTGCAAATTTATAGAACTCCATAAAAAATTTTAGGTTGTTTTTCATGTAAGCATGCAAGTTATAAATAAGCTCTTCTATTTATGTGACATTACTAAATACACTAATAATTTTGTATACAAGATTCATCCTATGTGCCATGCAATGAATTGAAATTATAAATAAAGAAACTAGTTTTTGAAGGTGAACACAAAGACCAATTCTATGCCCTTGCATCACTAATGAACCATCAGTGCCAACACACACCAACTTTATAGCTATAGAAAAATCATCCATCCCATTTCTCTCTTAAATTAGATACAACCAATTTATGAAGGTTTTTTGGCATTATAATTTTCTACCATTTTATGGATAGCTAAAAGATGAGATTGTCTTGAATAGTTTTCAAAAGTATATACATACATGCAAATACATGTTTTGTTATCAACTATAGTGATGTCATCAATGGACAGAGAAATAAAATAATGATCTATTAACATTTATCTCAAATCTTCCTTCTCAACAATGGCTAGACATTTTACCATTTCCCAAGCACTATTATCAAACCAATGTGATTGTGGAATATCTAGAAACCCATTATGTTGAAAAAAAAAATTGTAATCTACAAAATCAAAAATGGATTTATCTTTTTTTAAATGTAGAAAATAATAGATAACTGTACATATTTTGCCTTAAGATTGGACATCATAACTTTTCCAAATTGCACTTTTATAGTTTTCCCTTTCTCATCAAGATGTTTTTTTAATTTCTAATCATTTTCATATTCATGTGTATATCTTACATGCAAGCATTCTTCTCCATTTTTCCATCTATGCGTTCTTGTTATCTATCCTTTTGGGTGCTTCACAAATATATATATATGTATATATATATATATATATATGTATATGTATATATGTATATATATGTATATATATATGTATATATATATATATGTATATATATATATGTATATATATATATATATATATGTATATATATATATGTATATATATATATATGTATATATATATATATATATATACATATATATATATATATATATATATATATATATATTTATATATATATATATGTATATATATATATATATATATATATATATATATATATATATATACATATATATATATATATATATATATATATATATATATATTTGTAGTTGTAAACTTGGAAAGAACATAAAATGAACATAAATTGGACACCATTAAAAAATTTGTGAGAATATATATATATATATATATATATATATATATATATATATATATATATATATATATATATATTCTCACAAATTTTTTAATGGTGTCCAATTTATGTTCATTTTATGTTCTTTCCAAGTTTACAACTACAAATTTTATATCTGCATTTTGTTGGAGGTTCATTATAATTTTTAGGTTCTGCAGGTTATATAAATAGATAATTTAGAGCCCATTCAGCTTGAAAATATGTTCTTAATGTCCAAGTACTTCTCTTCCTTTGTTAAATTTTTTGAGTATAATTTTAAACAAATTTTGGTGTCTGAAAAGAACTACAATTCTCTTGTGAAGTGCCTAGAGGAGTGTCTTTTATTTAAATGCCTAGAGGAGTGTCTTCTAAGAATGACATGTTATTAATAAAATATTTGGGTGGTGAGAAGTTATTGAGATTAATTATTTTGAATTAAATAGTGTTATTATCCATGTCAATTTTATACAATGGAATAGTTTTTTAATTATTATATAATAAAAAAAATAACTGATATGTAAAAAAAATGAATTACTTATATTTGTAGTACATGTTATTTTCACACTCTCCTTTCCTATATTTTAAAAATAAGACATGATATTTATTTTTTTTGTATTTGTTGTGGTGCTTTACCCTTACCGTTACCTCCTGACACCATAGTTTGAATACCAGGTGGTTTAACACTAATGGGTTCCCATCTGCTAGTGATCCCTGATGTCAAGATATTGTTGTGTAGCATAGTTTTATCAGGTAGTAATATGATATCATACATCATAGTACTATGGGGTTCCAGGTTGATGTCATATGATGCATTGTTACCAAGCACCAAGTTACAAATACATGACAGGTTACTTCTAGGTATCATGCTACCATCACATGACTCATTTTTGTCAAGCATCTGGTTATCATTATGTGACACAATGATGTTAATCCTCTGGTTACCATAATGTGACACATTGTTATTGAGAATTTGGTTGTCATTGTGTGATATAGTGCTACTAGAAGCCATGTTACGGTCATACAACATAGTGTCACTAGGTGTATAGTTGTCATCGTGTAGCATAGTTATACTAGTCATCTGATTGGTGTCATGTGACATAATGTTTTTAGGTGTTAGGTTGTTGTTGGGTGGTGCCATATTTCTAGGTGGTTCACATTCTACTAAAAGTAATCATGCAGTGTAGTGCCTCCTGAAGTCTCAATATCTTCATAATGCGATGATGAAAGATACTTCGATGATAAATTCATGACCTTTGGGAACATATGTACTATATATATGAAAAATTACATGGATAACCCCATAATTATTGTAAATAATTAGTGAATCAACCCCTTAAAAATGGCATCCCAAAATTTTAGGTGAAAGGGTCCTATGTTTCACCCAGAATAATCACTAAATTGAAATTATTCAAACTAGAATATTCATGAATTAATAAATATTCACCACTAGAATTTAACCTAGCTATCCAAATCACCCATGACATAGTATCTTAACCACTTAACTCTTCATGTCAAGTATTTAAAATGATTTACACATTGGTGGATGAATATAACTAATCGTCATCCTCACCAATTAGATTACGATAATATGATTTTAATCTATATTGAATCATACTTTATGATTGACAATTATAAATTATCATATATAGAAAAAAATTATTTAAAAGATTTTAAAAAATTTCACTTCATAAAATTAAAATAATTTTTTCATAAGAAATTATGTTGATTCAAATTATCCATCTATATTTTATATCATGTAATCCATCACCAAAATGTAGAATAGGGCCCATTCCAAAATATTAGTTGTTATCACACTTTAAGAATTCTAATTTTTTTTATTAGGTACCATGATGGCAATTGATGTTTGAACTTCAATTATAATATACTAATATTTTTTGTTTATTTGATTATTATTGTAAGATAAAATATTCTATTTGATGAATGATTTTACCTTTCGTAATATATTAAGTATCAACTTTTTTTCATTTATGTCTTGTCTCTTTAAATTCAATTTAATTTCCAATAATTTTTTTTACCTTTCCAACATGATCCAAAACTCAGAAGTTTTGGTTGACAAATATTTCAAGAACACAAAAAATAACATAGTAACATTGAATTCTCTGAGAAGAGATGTTTTATTACTCAAGATCGCAATACAACTATATGCTTATCTCTGGGAAGAGATGTCTGATTTCTATTTCAGGTTACATTTCTATTTATACACATTTCAAAATTATGGGGAGGATGTGGAAGGTCACCAATATCAAGGGAGATTAAGTAGTTTGACTTCCATGATTTAAAATAATACAGATTTTGAAGACTTATTATTTGGGTTTTTAAGAGTCAAAATCCATTGAGTGGATCTCAATTCCATCTCACCACATTATCTTCATTCTTATCTTTCTAATGGTTCAAACGGCGAGTCAATTAGAGCTATGGTGAAAAAGTTATGGCTCTCAGAAGTTCTATCATCAATTAGGGTGAAATCGTCACCCGAATTGTCACCTAAATTATTGCCCAGATCATTCCTCCCTCCTTGAGAATCAATGGTCCCCATTGCATCAATGTTTCTCATTAGGTGTGGCAGTTATTTCTTTATTTGATTCTCTATGATCTACTCACCTTGGTGGCTAAACTAGCCACTTTTGACCACCTGATAAAGCGGAATAGAGTGTCCTCTTGTTGTCTTCATCTAGGTGTCCACAATCTGATCCTCCTCTAGTAGAGCAAAACTATATGGATCAAGCTCATCAATGTCTAGTTTTTCTGATATTACTAAAGTGTCCAACAGAGGTGGATGATATGGTTTGAGGTGCTCCACATTGAATATTGGATGCAGACCAAGGTAGGCTGGTAGGTTTAATTCAAAATCATTTTTTTCTAAATTTTATGGTGAAGGTATAGAGACCATGTTGCAAAAGCTAAATTTTTCTATGTAGGCCTATAAGTCATTTCTTCTAAAGCTGCAACCAAACCTTATCACCCAAAGCAAAATGGTGTACAATCCTATGTTTGTCATGGCATTGCTTATATTTCTGATTCATCTTCTCTAAGATGTCATAAACTTGATGTTGTATGTGTTACATTTTTTCAATGAACTTTATTGCTTTTTCTACCTCAGATCTTCCATGAGGTATGTATTCCATGGTGGAGAATGGAATGACTATATCAATTAGTGCCATGGGTTAGAACCTGAAGCATACATGGAATGGAATATGCTTGGTTGAGTTGTGCAGGGCCCAATTATATCCATGTTGTATGAAAATAAGCCCCTCATCCCATGCACATAGATGTTTGGAGTGATACATCTGAACAATCAAGTGGTTCACCACCTCTGTCTGACCATCAGTCTATGGATGGAAGCTGTGGACTTCACTAGCTTCGTTTCCATCATCTTCTATAGAGTGGACCAGAAGATGCACAGGAACCTGTTGTCTCAATCTAAGATAATGGACTTGGGGAGACCAAAATGGAGCCATACATTACTAAAATATAGTTGAGCAGTTTCTTCAGTAGATATATTTTTCTTATAAGCAATCATGATAGCCATTTTTAAAAAAATGATCAACTACAACAAAAATACAGTCCTTGCAATGTTTTGAAGTGGGCAAACCTGAAAGAAAATCCATTGAGATAGATTCCCAAGGCCTGGTTGGTTCTGGAAATGGCATGTACAATAATGATGTTTCTGGTAATGGTGTGTAAAATATTTTATTTGATGAATGATTTTACCTTTCATAATATATTAAGTATCAACTTTTTTTCATTTGTGTCTTGTCTCTTTGAATTCAATTTAATTTCCAATAAATTGTTTTTACCCTTCCAACTTGAGTGGACCTTAAAATAAAAAGAAGCATTTTCCCTATTTTCCCCTTGATTCTATGTGTGATTCCCCCTAGATATGTGAACACCTTTTGATGGACACACCAATAATGTGGTGGGACCATTTCACATTATAGGGATAAGAAGTGACAAGCAATAACTTTTTGGTGCAGTCAAAAATTAAAAATAGTCAATTTATAATAGTAAGAATGAATATTTAACATTTTTATATGTGGTTAGGTGAGTTGGTTAAACATTAATAGTCTAAATCAAACCTTGTATGTTTAATTTTTACAAAAAAATGTTTACAATGTGCCAACAAATTAGTCTCGGTTGAAGAAGTGGAGGAGTAGATTTGATAAAGAAAGCATATTTTACTCTTTAAGAGTTATAATTACATGTTGTAACAACTGAACAAGTTAAAATTAAAAAATAAAAACTAAAACATTTTTTGACTAAAATTTTTCATTCTAGTATTTGGTTGTTACATTTTGTTATCAGATCCCATGTTATAACATTAAGAACTCTAAGATTATGAAAATACTATTTTTGTTTTATAACATTAACCATGATCCACAAGTTTATTTAAATTTGACATTCTCTAGGTAATTTAATTTAATTACCTTAATTAGTCACTATTGTACCAAGCGTCTTTAGCTTTACTGGTGTAACCATATTCTTAATCATAATCATACCTATCACAATCAGGTTTTTTATTGACATAAGAAGCATAAAAAATTTAAAAGTGTGTTTGTTGGTCCATTCATTATCATAATCATAAGGTCTAGCATTATTAAAAAAAATAAAATCCAACAGATAAACACAATTAACCTTTTCATAGTTAAAAACCATTTTATATTTTATGGTGGACCATGCAACAAATATGGAAAATGCCAAGCTTACTATAGGAAAAAAATGATCATACCATGAAAAAAATGATTTCAAGTGATATAAATAGGTAAGTTGTCTTTTATTTTTAGGATCTCATATAGTGTGATTCCAGTCATAAATAGTGAACAAATCAAAGGTCACCAACTACAAGGGACTCCACCATCTAATAATCACACTATCCTTTATCTTAGGGTAATTTTGGATTAACTTCCCAAGGCTAATTACATATTGGTATACCACAATAATAAAGTATTGAAGTATTAAATGACTAAAAAGAAAACCTATAAAATTTTAATATATTGTAATGTATGTAATGACTAATATTCATATATAGTCTTGTTTAATGGGTTAAGTATTGTGGTAATAACCCTCACATCACTTCTAAGGAAAACATAAAGAGTGTTTTTCGTAGAATTATGACTCCTAGGAGTTTTTAAACTATCTAAACATAATTTTTAAGAAAGCAAGAGAAAAATAAAAAATAAATAAATTGATATTTATTTTTAAAAATCAAATTAGAAAAAAAAATGTGTATAGGAATTAGAAATTAGTATTAAATTGTAGGACAAAAATATGAAAAGTAATGTTTGAAAATATACAAGCTCAATAGTATATATCACTCTATTTATTAATTTATACTAAATATTGTGATACTAATAGATGTAAAACATGATAAATATTAAAATGCTAAAGATGTATAATAATTAAAAATTATGATTTAAAGAATCAATAATTCCTTCTAGCAGCTCTCCTCACACTTCCATGATCCCTCCCAAAGCAATTTAATTTTTTTTTTCACAAATGTAAACTCCTATTAAGATATTTCCCTAGGTCTAACTCAAGTAACTATTCTTGATATTTTATTCAAACTACTACTTGAAATGATGTGAATGGATCACTTACCCCTTCCATCTGAAGGATTTGGTGACCATGAAATTTGGTGACAAGAAAAAATATAGGGATTTATGCACCACATAGAGGGTTCTCATGATTAGTCTAGAGCAGGGGTTAGACAAGATATTTTAGGGTTTTGGGGATGAGAGTCATCTTGTGAAAGATGTCATAGATTGAGATCTCCTCTAGTGTGAATCATCATTGATCATGATCACCCAAAATTTTGATCCAAAACTCAAAAGCTTTGGTTGAAAGATAATTCAAGTAATAAGAACAACACAATTCAAATAATGCTACCTCTGAGAAGAAATGTTTTATTGATCAAATTTGCAGACCCAAACATATGCCTATCTCTGAGAAGAGATGTCTCCTTTCCATTTCATGTTACATCTTCATTTATACATGTTTTGAAGGTGGGAGGAGGATGTGGAAGGTCAACAATCTCAAGGGAGATTAAGTGGTTTGACTTACACGATTTACAACAATACATAATTTGAGGAATTACTATTTTTAGAAACTTACTATTTTTAGATTGCATTACTAAAATTGAAATTTGGGGCACTTACATTGGGTTTTTGGGGGTCAAAATCCATTGAGCAAAGCTCCATGCCATCTCACTGCATTCTCCTCATTGAAGAAGAGGAGGAGTAGATTTGATAAAGAAAGCATATTTTACTCTTTAAGAGTTATAATTACATGTGGTAACAACTGAACAAGTTAAAATAAAAAAACCAAAACGAAAACATTTTTTGACTGAAATTTTTCATTCTAGTATTTGGTTGTTACAATTTCTTATCAGATCCCATGTTATACTATGAAAGGATTAAATAAATTTAATAAAAATGGTTGAATTTAAGTTAGTTATTGACTGAATGAATGAATTTTACAATTTATATTTTAATTTTTGCAGGTGTCAACTACCAAGAAAAAGTTCTAATGTTTTTGAAAAACGTTATAAACCAATAAAAAAACATTGTAGTGTTTATTTTTCCACATTTAGCTTAGGAAATGTCTCTATTGAAACATTTCATTTGTTCTTTCAATTTTCATATTTTTATAATATTGAAAAAAGGTATTTTTAATACTATGTATTTTGTCAGTTCAAGAATATAAATGGAATCATTGCCTAGAAAATTTTAATAAAAAAATTAATATTCAAGTTTTCAATAGAAATATTAAAGAATTATTTTAGTTTTTTTGCAGCATAAATTTTGAGTACTATTACCATACAACATGTACTAATAATGGAATTATTTTCTATATTATTCCTATCTTCCATATCAATGGAGAAGATACATGTATATCGTGAAAGAGATGAAATATATTTTGATGATAAAAAATTTAATTAATTAGTTGCATGTATGATTTAGACACATGTGCCATGAAACTACCAAGGGATAGCTACTGGTCTCTTGGATAGCATTGTCACATGTCAATATATACAAGTATGTCTTTGTGTCATTATCATTCAAAACTAGGTTTTCTTAGCACTTACTTCGTGTGACTCTCTTAGTTATTATTTACAATCAATTATATGATGATTAGATCATTCAAGTCCCGAATCCTACCTAATTTTAATACAAATATTAAAGACAGATATGAATATTCAATACATATGATGTCAAGCTTATAGTTCAAACATTCCCCCTTAAGCTTTACTTCCATTACTGATGACACCCAAACTTTCTCTTAGATGTTAAAAAATATCCTTACATCATGGCATTTAAAAAATATTTGTACCTTGATTTTCTGTTCTACAAAACACTAAGTATATTTTACCATTTATGGTGAGTTCTCTTATGAAATGATATCTTATATCAATGTGTTTGCTCATGTTGATGTGCAATAGTTTTACACAAATAGTAACCATACGAATTTTTCAATCAATGTTTTGAAATAAACTATTTTTAGATCTATACCATGATGTGCTATATTCATGTATAAGTGCATTAGTCTCACTTTTAATTCCTAATTTTGTACTTCATGGTTTGAAAAACCTCTTCCCCGATTTTAGAGTTTCATGTGTTATGCTAACCAATACATTATTCAAGGCACAACATCAAATTTATCATTTGATGTATACATCAACTTATAATGAATCATATTGTTGATAGATAGTATGCCTACGTGACTTTTACAGTCTTTATATGATACTTCAACATAATGGTAATAGTTTTGATCTTCACAAATTATGTGTGGACCCACTTTAGTTTGATATTGAAATTGTAGGCTTCAAAAACACATGAATCCTTTTATCATGAACAATCAATTCATCATTTATCAAACAGTTAATTGCTTGTTAATTATCCCACGAGTCTGAAGAATGAGATTTTAAAAAGTGTTTTTAGTAAACTAATTAGAGAGGTTGATGGTCCCACAAGCTCCATCCTATTTTATCCATCCTTCTTCATATTTTTATCTTGATACAGAAGTGGAAGAAGCTATGAGACTTGTTATGAAACTATATTGGTGTAGCCTTCAAATAACACTTTAATGACTGCTCACTTGCTTCCCATCTGACATTATTCTTCAAGATCCCCAATCTATTCCTCATTGTACCCATCATTATGGTTCCATTCCATCCATTATCATCTCCCACTCTATTGCTAATGCATGTTTTACATTTCCTCATAGCCCATGTCCATGCACCAAAAAATACAAAAATATTAAATAATCTAAAAACATCAGATATTCAAAAAATCTAAAATAATTTGATAATCAAAAAAATTTAAAAACATTATTTTTTTTTTAAAAGATAGATTTGTCAAAAATCCCTATAAAAAGATACAAAGCCACAAAATCCAAAAACACTTATCTTGTCTTCAATTTGATCAAAATACTTGATCTCATCATTTTAGCTTTTCAGGATATTTCCTTCCCACATATGCCTTAAAGGAAATCATCACTCCATATTTTCAAAATATTTCATTCACACATCCACCCTTCTTGATGCAAATCCTCATTCCATATTTTTAGGATATTTCATTCCCACATCCACCCTCTTTGGGGCAAAACATCAATATATCATTTTTTGGATGAGTCTTCTCCAAATCCATCCCCGTATATGTATCCTTGTTTGAGGGTATCATCCATCTATCAGTATCATTGAGCCTTCACACATGGATTTTAACTTGTTTAATGACAAGATACTTTCTATTGCTTTTGTTTTTAAAATTGTGTGTGTTTGATTTATTACTTATTTTCTTACATTTCCTGTTGTGCCTTGACTTAGTACATATGTGTGTGACAATATGGTTAACTGGATTATGAGATCATTTGGCTAAGAAGTCACCAGTAAGGGTCACCCATGCCATCAAAATAACCCATGATACAATATATTAACCACTTGACTCTATATGTTGGGTATTTAAATGTATTTAAATCTTGGTAGATGAATGCATGCAACCATCATCCTCACCAATTGAAATACAATGATATGATTTTAATCTATATTGAATCATATTTTATGATTAACAATTATAAATTATCATATATATAAAAACATTTATTTTAAAGAATTCAATTTTTTTTAGTTCATAAAATTAAAAGGATTTTTTTATAAAAAATTACATTGACTTAAATTATCATTCTATACTTTAGATCATGCAATCCATCATCATAATGCAAAACAAGTCCCATTCCAAAATATCAATTGTTGTCACACTTTAATAATTTGAAATAATTTTATTAGGTAAGATGATGACAAAAAAAATTTTAACTTAAATTATAATATACTAATATTTTGTGTTCATTTGATTATTAATGTAAGATAAAACATTTTATTTGAGGAATGATTTAACCTTCCATAATATATTAAGTATCAACATTTTTTCATTTGTGTCTTGTCTCTTTGACTTAAATTTAATTTCCAATAAATTTGTTTTACCTTTGCACCTTAGGTGTACCTTAAAATTAAAAGAATCCCTTTTCATGTTTTTCTCTTGGTTGTATACATTATACCCTTTACACGTGTGGACACCTTTGGACGGATGCACCAATAACATGGTCGAAGCTTTTCAAAATATAAGGGTAATAAGTGAGAAGTAATTACTTTTTGGTGGATTCAAAAATTAAAATCAGTTGATTTACACCAGTTAGAGTAAATATTAAACATCTTTGCATGTGGTTAGGTGATTTGGTCAAACATTAATAACCTAAATCAAATATCGCATGTTTAATTTTTACAAATCTTTGTTGGAAATGCACCAAAAATTATTGTCAGTTGAAGAAGTTGAGGAGGATATTTAATACATCAAGCATATTTTACTCTTTAAGAGTTATATTTTCATGATGTAACAATAAAACAATTTAAAATGAAAATTCGTATCTAAAACATTTTTTGGTTTAAAATTTTCATTATAGTGTTGGTTGGTATTAGACCCTGAATTACAATATTGGGAAATCTAAAATTATTACTATATTATTTTATTTTACAACATTGGCAATGATCCACAATTTTATTTAAATTTCACACTTTCGGTAATTTAATTTAATTACCTTAAACATTCATTTTTTGTGACCGTTTCCTAAATTTTGTCAACATTTCAAAGAATATAAAATTTGAGATTCATGGCTTCCATAGTGCACAATTATTTAAATAGAGATGTGTAGACAAAGTGACAAATATATATTATATCATATAGTGTCAAAGATCTATAATTAAATACTTAGAACATGTTTTTTAAGAAATATCTTTTTCAAAGAATTGTATATTATTCATTTATTTGTGTTTTCAATTTTTTTCAGGGTGAGCCCCCTGAAAAACTAAAAAGTTTTAGATTTTTTCTAATATTTTAGCACAACCGTTGATGGCTTAAATTTTTTGATCGTGTGTCTTATTGTAAAAGGATTAAAAACCTTTAATAAAAATAGTTGGGTGTAAGGTAGGTATTGACTAAATGAATACATTTTCTTTTTTCTATTTTAATTTTTACAGATGTCAATTATAAAAAAAAAAAATTCTAAAAGTTTTAACAAACTTTATTAACCAATAAAAAAAATTGTAATGTTTATATTGCTCAATTTAACTTTAGGAAATGTCTCTATTAAACAATTTCATTCATTCTTTCAATTTTCATATTTTTTATATTTAAAAATATTATTCTCAATAGTCAACAAAGTATTCTATGAATTCAAGAAGATTCTAAGAATCATTGCTTAGAATTTTTTTAAAAACAAAATTAATATTCAAATGTTTAATATAAACATTTTAAAAGTGTTTTAATTTTTACATTCCATGATTTTTGAGAACTAATGCTATACAACATGTACTAATAGTGGCACTATTTCCCTCATTATTCCTCTTTTCCATATCAGGGAAGTGGATACATGTATATCGTGAAAGATGTCAACTAAAGAAAAAATTCAAAAAGTTTTAGCAAATGTTATTAACCAATAAAAAAAATTGTAATGTTTATTTTACTTCATTTAACCTTTTAAAATGTCTCTATTGAAACATTACATTTGATCTTTCAATTTTCATATTTTTTTATATATAAAAATATTATTTTCAATAGTCAACAAAATATTCTATGGATTCAAAAAAATTCAAAGAATCCTTGATTAAAAAATTTTAATAAAAAAATTAATATTCAAATGTTTAATACAAACTTTTAAAAGTTGTTTTAATTTTTACCCTCCATGAATTTTGAGTACTAATTCCATACGACATGTACTATCAGTGGCACTATTCCCCCTATTATTCCTCTTTTCCATATTATGATTACATGTATATCATGAAAGAGATATCGATGATAGAAAATCTAATTCTTTGGTTGCATGTATGATTTAGACACTACCATGTGATATCCATTCATCTCTTGGGCGATGTTTTCATATTTTAATATACAAGTATGTATTTGTGTCATTATCATTCAAAACCAAGTGTTCTTACCACCTACTTTGTGTGACTTTCTTAGTTATTATTTCCAATAATTTATATAAGGAGTAGATCATTCAAGTCCACAATCCCCACTAATCTATATTTTTATTAATTTGATCGTCTCCACTCGAACCTCTCACTAAATATGCAAGTACCATGATGTTGTTGCGAGATACATGTTGGGAAATTAGAAAAAGGTTGTGAGCCTATCGATCCATCAACGAGAAACAAATATAGGTAAGCCCCGTTAGTTGATATTATAAAATTTAATTTATAGGTTTATGGTAGAGGTATTGCATTTTGATATAAAATCAATATCTCATAAAAATTATAGGATGAATTATACATAAAATATTATGAACAAATATCTTTCTATGTAAAAGACAACATTATGTTCTCTTGTTGGATATGGCTCCAAAGCATGTTAATAGTACCAAAGTCACTCAAATAGACTTTGAAAAAAATTCAAGCAAAATATTTGTGTGCTTCAAATCATAATAGAAAATTGGAGCTTGACATAAATTATAAAAATAAATTATTGTTGGACATGTGGATGTTATTATATTGAGACACTTCATTAGGTAAATAATGAGAACCCATGCTCCTCCTACAAACACCATTTAATGATTAGATTTAATCGCTGACCTTATTATCATGTCAAATATTGATAATTATTACACAATTAATGGTCTACCTAAAAGTTAAACTTACATAAAATACAATATACCAAAATAAAATGAATGTATTTTATGGGAAAAAATTAATGCGATCATGCCTGTTTAGGAACTTGATCTTTTGATCTACAAAAATCAAAGTATATTTTACTATTTTTGATGAGTTATCTTATGAAATAATATCTTATATCAATTTGATTTCTCCTTTTGATGTGCAATAGTTTTCCATAAATAGTAACATTAATAGTTTTTCAATTAATGTTCTAAAATAGAGTATTCCTAGATTTGTACCATGATGTGCTAGATTCATTCAAATTAATTATCTTAATAGTTATTCATGTGGAAGCACTTTAGTCTCACCTACAATTCCTCCTTTTTTACTTCATGGTTTAAAAAACCTCTTCTCAAATCCTAGAGTTCCATGCATTGTGCCTATCAATGCACCATTCATGTTAGAACCCATGACTTGGTCAACCATAATAATTTTAGTATACATCGACTTATGATGAGTCTTATTACTCATAATTACTTTGTCAACATGACTTTTATGGCCTTTATATTAGAATTCCAACATAATGGTAATAATTGCAAGCTTTAAAAACTTTGTGTGGACCAAATTTTGATTGATATTCAAATTGCAGTCTTGTAAAACACATGAAACCTTTTATCACGAATAAATATTTCATCATTTATTAGATAGCTAATTTTTTGTTAATTATCCCACAAGTTTCGAGAATGGGATTACAAAAGTCTTTCTAGTAAACTCATCATGTAAGTTGATGGCCACACAAGGTCCATCCTATTGTGACCATCTTTCCTTCCCATTTTGAGTTTGATATGGAACTAGAAGAAGTCTTTAGACTTGTTCTAAAACCATCTTGGTGTATCCTCAAATATGGTACTTTATCGACTGGACACTTTATTCCAACATGACATGGTCCTTTGAGATCCCCAATACATTACTCATCATCCCCATCATCATTCCTTATGATCAAATATCACCATACATCAATTCCATCCATTATCATCTCCCACTTTGGTGTTAGAACATATTTTCCCTTTCCTAGTACCCTTTATCCATGTACCAGAAACTCCAAAAACATTAGATAATCTAAAAATGTCAGATATTCCAAAAATACAACAACATCAAATAATCAAAAATTCTAAAAACATCATAAAAATCCAAAAATTCAAAAACAATAGAATAGGTCAAAAATCCCTAAAAGGAGATACAAAGACACAAATTCCAAATACATTTGTATTATCTTAAATTCGATCAAAAATACTTGATCGAATTGTTCTATCTTTTCAAGATATTTCATTCCCACATTTGACCTACTTGAGTCAAATCATCATTCCATCTTTCGATAGTATTTCATTCCCACACCCATTCTATCTGGGGCAAAGCATCACTCTAGATTTTTAAGATATTTCATTCCTGCATTCGCCCTGCTTTGGGTAAATCATTAATCTATCTTTTGGGAATGTGTCATTTCCAAATCCATTCCATTACATGTATCCTTGCCTAGGGGCATAATCCATCTATCAATATCATCGAGCCATCACACATGAATTTTGACTTGATTAATGAGAAAATACATTCTATCAATTTTGTTTTCAAAATTGTGTGTGTTTCCTAGCTAATGTGTTTGTTTATTTTCCCCATTGTGCCTTAACTCAATACATATGCATGTGAAAACATGGTTATCATGGTTTTTTCATAACATGGTGACTAATGTCATGCATTTTACTTGATTCCATTCATCATACTAGGGAAAAAATGATAACATGATGCATTTTTATCATTTGTTTGTTAGAACAGGGGTCAATTCTTATGCATATTGTGGCCATATCATCATGGTGTTTTATAACATTGTGCACATTGTCATGTGAATATCAAAATTCAAGTTGAAAATGATAAGTGGGGAAGCACTTAAGTGATAGTATATTCCCTTGCAGAATATATCCATCTCATAGTGATGTATTTTCAAATCATACCATCTTATCCAGATTTGACCAAATCAAAGTGAAATCATCATTTATCATCACATTCCTTACTTCTTGGGAATACTACATATACCTAAAGTCAATTTGGACTATGTAGGAAGCCCTCAATCACATGGAGTTTTAGAGATCAGTTCGGCCACCATTCTTGTCATTCTTTCCACATACATTCCTATTAACACCCTTTTTCTTCCAATTAACTATCACTATCTAATAATCATTTTCACATTCCACATGTGCAGACATCACTTTGACACATCCCATATCCAATCCTATCTTATCCAATTTTCTCCAAATCTAATCATATCATTCTTCCATCACTTGGGGCATCCTCATGTGCTTGGGTTTTTTCAATTTATTCATTTTTTAAAAGTCAGTGTACTATCAACACATACTTCTACACCAACCTATCAAATCCACATCATCCATCAATGTAATCTCCTCATCATTATTCCATGCAATAGGTTAATTCCTTTATCTATGCTCTTGAACCAATTAGTTAGTCAATAAATCATCCATCCAATCCAAGCCCATAACTTATATTCCCTTGCATGTATCCTTGCTTAGAAAAAATAAAGCGTGCAACTCATCATAAAGATAGATCATTCCCTGTCTAAGTCTACATATTTTTTGGATATTTCATTCGACAATATGCCCTGTTTGAGGCAAATCAAAGTGTAGATCTTATCAGAGAATATATCCTTCACAAATCCACCCTGCATAGGGAAAATCAATACATCATCATCAAAAATCAAAGCATACAAACATTAGATCAAGAAAGCTAAACAAATCCATGGTTAATCTCATCTCTCCAATCACATGGAAATTAATATTAATATTAATGTACTATCATATGGAAATTAAATGATCGACAGATTTGTAATTTATGTTTGGATGCTTGATGTAGATCAAATTACGTCAATACTTGTTTTTGTATCGAATATAGTAATTCAGTACCGACTGAATGCATAAAAAATTGTCAATACGATCATGCTTAACTTTTCAATGTCTTCAACTTTTGTGGGGCTGTTTCGGTGAATTTATGGAGTCCATATATATATATATATATATATATATGTAATATTTTTTATTTTTTTTATTTTTTAAATTATGATTGGAGGTATTATATGGTATTATTGAATTACATAAAATATCAATATCTTTGTTCATGTTTTGGGGAAAAAATATATACCAGATTTACAATGTCAAAAAAATATACATCTAAATCAAGGAGTTTTTTTTGGCTAAACAGTCCCAGTGAGGGGCACCCACACCATCAAAATCACCCATGATACGATATTTTAACCACTTAGCTCTCCATATCAGATATCTATAATAATTTCTATATTGGTGGATCAATATAAACAACCATCATCCTCACCAATCAAACTACAATGATATGATTGAAATGAAATAATAGAACATCTAACACTATACTAAGAGCTATTAGAAATAATACAGACAAAATAAAAAACTAGTGGTTCAAAAAAATAATATTTGAACTCAGAAAAATATTGACTCAAAAAGAAAGACATGTATTAAATGATTTTTCCATGTAATGAAGCGGTGCTCATCATCTTCATATATAGGAAAGGAGCATTGAGTTTAGAAAATAGTTTAAAAATAAAATAAACTAAACTAAACTATTAGTTTAAAAAAATAGATAAAAAAATAGCAGTCTAAAAATAAAAAAATAAAATGAAACTATCAATTCATTGATGATGTGGATTGTGAATTGTAGTCTAAAAATAAGTGGATTATTTGGACTACAGTCTAAAAATAAATTAAAAAATAAAAAATAAAAAATCATGCATTGATCATGCATGAAGTTTGAATAACTCGATCTTCTTCAATCTCCCCCTGGATGATCGATGGGAATGATGCCCAATTGATGTCGCAAAGTAACAAAACTGGTAGTAGGAAGAACTTTGGTAAAAATATCAAGTACTTGCTCAAAAGTAAGATAGAATTGTAATTCTGTTTGCCCATCTTGAACCAAATCTCGAATGAAATGATGTTGAATCTCTATGTGTTTTGATCTAGCATTAAAAACAAGGTTCTTTGTCATGGCAATTGTGTCATGATTATCACAAAAAAGTGTAGTTGAATGTTTATGAATCAAATGTAAATCTTCTAATATCCTTTGAATCCATATTGATTTATAACTTGTTGCTGCTTTAATATACTCTACTTATGCTGAAGAGAGAGCCATGGTTGCCTACTTTTACTACTCCAAGATACAACTCTAGAACAAAGTGAAATACATAACCCGACGTAGATTTTTTATCATCAACTAAACCAGCTCAATCAGAATCTTTGTAGCCAACTAGCTCAAAATTTTTAGTGGAAGAATAACTAATGCCAAAATTTTGTGTACCACTCACATACCTTAGGATTCCTTTTGCAACACGCCAATAAGACTCATGTGGATCCTGCATGAATCGAGAGATGAGACTCACATCATACATAATGTCATGTCTTGTAGTAGTGAAGTACATGAGGCTTCTATCAAAAATTCTGTACAAAGTAACATCTACTTTAGAACTTGCATCTTCCTTAGTTAATTTCTCACCAAGAGCTATGGGAGTTGCAACTACTGTGCATGTCAACATTCTAAATCTTTTCAATAAATCAACTACATACTTTTTCTGACAAATGAATATACCTACTTCTTGATATTGCACTTCCACACCAAGAAAATAATGCATGAGTCCCAACTCTAACATTTCAAATTCATGTTTCATTTCTACCTGAAACTTCTCCATGAGAGTTTTACTATTACTTGTATAAATAAGATCATCAACATAAAGATAAACAATGAGAATATCATTACGAATATGTTGGACATGCATGGTTGGCTCTAAATGGATTCTACTAAATCCATTCTTCAAGAAATAACTATCAATCCTTGCATACCAAACAGGAGGAGCTTACTTCAACCCATAGAGAGTTTTTTTTAACTTGTAAACCAATTATTCTTTAATTGGAATTTCATAGCCCATGGGTTTTTTACATATACTTTCTCATCTATATAACCATTAAGGAAAGTTGATTTTACATCCATCTAATATACTAACCACTTGTGTTGTACAATAATACCCAATAAATTCTTGATTTCATCAAGTCTTACAGCTGGAGAGAATTTTTTTGAATAATCTACTCCAGGTGTTTGTACAAATCCCTTGGCAACTAGTCTTGCCTTGTGCCTTTTCATAGAGCCCTCAGCATGATATTTCACCTTATAAATCCATTTGACACCAATCACATGTTTGTCTTTTGGAATTTGCACTAATTCCTATGTATTATTTTTGTATCAATTGCTTGCATCTCATCATTTATAGAATCAATCCATACCATATCTTTAACTGTTTCTTCATATATAGAGGGTTCAACATGAATTTTACTAAGCATATAAAAATTTGCAATTGGATTCACCTTAGTCCTATGATAAATTTCATTTAAACTTTATACCTTTCTTGAAGAGCTTGGACTTGATGTTAGACTTGAATTATCACTTGAAGGTGTGATAGTAGATGAACCCGGTGAACCTAAGCTTAGAGAGCTCAAACTTGAGCTACAATTAGGGATTGAACTTTCACTTGTGTTTGTGGGGAGAGGAGGAACACTTCCAATTTCTATGTCCATTATTACTGGTGGTGTTTTTTTTGTGCACCATTTTTTCATTGCCATTCTCCCCCTTTATCAAAAACCACATCATGATTAATAATAAATTTATTTGTGTCAGGATTTTAGAATATGTATCCTTTAGTTACATAAGAATATCCAATAAAGATACAAAGTTGGGATTTTGCATCCAACTTCTTTTGCTTCTGAACTAGAATGTGAGTAACTAAAGGTTTGTGACCACTCCAAGCCTCCTTTGGAGTGATGTTTTGAACTACTTTTGTGGGGTTTCAATTCAATATGTATACTATTGTTTCCACTACTTCACCCTAATAACAAATTGGAAGATTTTTTGATGGCAACATACTTCGTGTCATTTACATAATGGTACGGTTCTTTATTTAAGTGATATGACTTTCTTGGGGGTATAGGCTGTAGTAAGATATCTCTTGATGCCATTTTTATTACAAAAATAAAAAAAACTCTTTATAACTAAATTATCCCCCTCTATCTATTATGTCTGTTTTGAGATAATACCCGTTTTGTTTTCAGTCATAGCTTTAAAATTTTTGAAGCATTCAAAAGCTTCAAATTTTTACTTAATAACACAAATACATATGTAGTGAGAAAAATCATCAATGAATGTCAAAAAATAAATATTCTTACCCAAATATTCCTCTTGCATAACACCATAAATGTTAGCATACACAATCTCTATAGGACATTTTGCCCCACAATATTAATTCACCAAAATATTATCTTGATACTACTTGGTACGTTCACACCCTGAATAAACTTCTTCTTTTACCTAAATTATTGGAAGTTCTCTCATCATATTCTGCTTGTGAAGTAAATTTAATCCTTGAAATTTTAGATGAACATAACATTGATGTCATAACCATGAATCATCTATTGTTGCTTTGAAGGCATGCATAGTGGTAGAATGCAATGTGAGAGGAAACAACATGTTCTCTATCATAGGAACCTTTTCTACAAGATGATAATTAGTTGATTTATCAAATATTTTATAGTGGTTATCTTCAAACACAATTTTGTAATTTTTGGCTACAATTCATTTTTGTAATTTAGGCACATGCAAAGTATCATGAATATAAGTATTTGCTCCTTGCTTAGTTTTTAAAACAAGGGTACATTTTCCCATCACATCAACCTCTTTATCCTCACCAAATTTTATTTGACTTTTTATAGATGTAACTAATTTGACAAAGAGATCAAATTTACCTATCATATGATTAGATTAACCACTATCCAAAAACCACACGTCTTTCTAATTTTATTTCACCAAATTACATATGAATGAGATGGAGTGCTTGGGATCTTCCAAAGACTCTTCAACATAGTTGGCTTTTGACTTGTTCAAGTTAAATTTATTATTTATACACTAAGATTCAAAATGGCCATATCATTCATAATATTTTCACTGGATGCTTCTCCGATCTACAAAACTTGTGCATCTTCCTCTTCCTCTATTATTGTTTCTTCCTCTTCCTCTAGCACGTCCTCTATTATTAGAAGGCTCCCCTTGAGATTTATTTATTTTATAAAGAGAAGTTATTTTTTTGTCTTCAACCTTCATTTTAGACTGGATATATTACACTAAACTCTCTATAGAACATCGCATATGATCCTCATGAGATTGGAAATAAGCAACCAACTCTACCATTTTGAAGGTGGTGAGATTTTCTCTTTCTTCAATGACTATTACCACTAGATCAAATTTAGGAAGAATAATTTTGAATATCTTCTCTAATTTTTTTAATTTTCTAATTGCTTCCCCTTGTGTTCTAAGCTGATTCACAACACCTTGAGTCTTAGTACTAAAATCTTGAATAGACTCAACATCTTTCATCCTTAAATTTTCAAAATCTCTTTTTAAGGTTTGAAGTCTAACCAATCTAACTTTGTGATGCCCTTGATATGATACTTTCAAAGCCTCTTATGTATCCTTTGATTTTGTCATATCATCAATATGGTGGAAATTTGAAATATTCAATGTAGATTAGATAGTAAAAAGTGCTTGATTGTCATTCTTTCTATCTTCTTTCAACTCAGTTCATTGGTTTGTTGTCAAAGCATTTAGAGCATTCTGATCTACAGATTTTGTGTATCCTACTTCCACTAATTCCAAGAGATCTTGGGATAATAGTATCATCTTCATTTTAATACTCCAATAATCATAGTTGTCTCCTACAAATAATGGAAGCTGGAATGGAAAGTTGTTGTTTGCCATTCTGGAGATAATTGATAAGTTGAAATTGCTATCTGCCCAAATAAAATTATACGACATGGCTTTGATACCAATTGAAATAAAATAAATAAAACATCTAACACTATACTAAGAGTTATTATAAATAATACAGACAAAATAAAAAAACCAGTTTCTCAAAAAAATAATATATGAACTGAAAAATATATTGACTCAAAAAGAAAGACTTTTATTCAATGATTTTTCCATGTAATGAAGCATTGCTCATCATCTTCATATATAGGAATGTAGCGTTGAGTTTAATAAATAGTCTAAAACTAAAGTAAACTAAACTATCAATTTAATAAAAATAAAAACTATTCTGGCCGTAGTTGAGTTTAATAATAATCTAAAAAAAATAAAAATAATAATAAAACTATCAGTTCATTGATCGTGTGGACTATGGGAAAAGAGAAATCTTAGGAATGGGAAGAGGTTGTGTAGATTACAAAGTAAAAAAGGAGGAATTGCTACTGAAACTAGAATAGTTTTATGGATAGTTAAAATTATCACAAAGTATTTAATTTTAAATGTTCATATATATATATATATATATATATATATTTAAAGTGTATTGTGAGACATAATAAGTAGAGTAATGAATTTTCAAATAAAAAATAAGATGAAAAATGTGGATGAAAGTTAGATAATGATGGATGAAAGAACGTGATGGTTGATTCCTCCTCGAAAGGGCATGTAAGGAGAATGGATGTTGATGGGCTTTCAAAAAAGAAAATAAGAGTCTAGAACAGAAGAATCAAGATGTGATTGGAGAAATGAGATTAACCATGGATGTGTTTATCTTTATTGATCTAATGCTTGTATGCTTTGATTTTTGATGATGATGTATTGATTTTCCCTATGCAGGGTGGATTTCTGAAGGATATATTCTGTGATAAGATCTACACTTTGATTTGCCTCAAACAGGGCATATTATCGAATGAAATATCCAAAAAATATGTAGACTTGGACGGGGAATGATCTATCTTGATGATGAGTTCCATGCTTTATTTTTTCTAAGCAAGGATACATGCAAGGGAATATAAGTTATGGGCTTGGATTGGATGGATGATTTATTGACTAATTAATTGGTTCAAGAGCATAGATAAAGGAATTAACCTATTGCATGGATTAATGATGAGGAGATCACATTGATGGATGATGTGGATTTGATAGGTTGGTGTAGAAGTATGTGTTGATAGTACACTGACTTTTAAAAAATGAATAAATTGAAAAAACCCAGACACATGAGGATGCCCCAAGTGATGCAACAATTATGTGATTAGATTTGGACAAAATTGGATAAGATAGGATTGGATATGGGATGTGTCAAAGTGATGTTTGCACATGTGGGATGTGAGAATGATTATTAGATATTGATAGTTAATTAGAAGAAAAAGGGTGTTAATAGGAATGTATGTGGAAAGAATAGCAAGAATGGTGGTCAAACTGATCTCTAAAACTCCATGTGATTGAGGGCTTCCTACATAGTCCAAATTGACTTTAGGTATATGTAGTACTCCCAATAAGTGAGGAATGTGATGATAAATGATGATTTCACTTTGATTCGGTCAAAGATGGATAAGATGGTATGATTTGAAAATATATCAGTATGAGATGGATATATTTTGCAAGGGGATATACTATCATTTAAGTGCTTCCCTACTTATACTTTTCAACTTGAGTTTTGATATTCACATGACAATGTGCACCATGTTATAAAACACCATGATGATATGGCCACAATGTGCATAAGGATCGACCCCTGTTCCAACAAACAAATGACAAAAATGCATCATGTTATGGAAAAATCATGTTGTCATTGTTTCCCTAGTATGATGAATGGACTCAAGTAAAATGCATGACATTAGTCACCATGTTATGAAAAAACCATGATAACCATGTTTTCACATGCATATGTATTGAGTTAAGGTACAACAGGGAAAATAAACAAACAAGTTAGTAAGGAAACACACACAATTTTGAAAACAAAAGTAATAGAAGGTATTTTTCTCATTAATCAAGTCAAAATTAATGCGTGATGGCCAATGATATTGATAGATGGATTTTGCCCCCAGGCAAGGATACAAGTAAAGGGATGGATTTGGAAATGACACATTCCCAAAAGATAGATCAATGATTTACCCAAAGCAGGGTGGATGCAGGAATGAAATATCCTAAAAATCTAGAGTGATGCTTTGCCCCAAACAGAATGGGT
Source organism: Torreya grandis (assembly GCA_037957365.1). Classification (NCBI taxonomy): domain Eukaryota; kingdom Viridiplantae; phylum Streptophyta; class Pinopsida; order Cupressales; family Taxaceae; genus Torreya; species Torreya grandis. Next base: position 50,045 of record JARHVA010010948.1, on the reverse strand, counting down.
GTGGGAATGAAATACTATCGAAAGATGGAATGATGATTTGCCTCAAGTAGGTCAAATGTGGGAATGAAATATATTGAAAAGCTAGAACAATTCGATCAAGTATTTTTGATCAAATTTAAGACAATACAAATGTATTTGGAGTTTGTGTCTTTGTATCTCCTTTTAGGGATTTTTTACCTATTCTATTATTTTTGAATTTTTGGATTTTTATGATGTTTTTAGAATTTTTGATTATTTGATGTTGTTGGATTTTTGGAATATCTGACGTTTTTAGATTATCTAATATTTTTGGAGTTTTTGGTACATGGATAAAGGGTACTAGGAAAGGGAAAATATGTTCTAACACCAAAGTGGGATATGATAATGGATGGAACTGATGTATGGTGATATTTGATCATAAGGAATGATGATGGGGATGATGAGGAATGGATTGGGGATCTAAAAGGACCATGTCATGTTGGAATCAACCGTCCAGTTGATAAAGTACCATTCAGAGGATACACCAAGATGGTTTTAGAACAAGTCTAAAGACTTCTTCTACTTCCATATCAAACTCAAAATGGGAAGAAAAGATGGTCACAATAGGATGGAGCTTGTGGGGCCATCACTTACATGATGAGTTTACTAGAAAGACTTTTATAATCCCATTCTCCAAACTTGTGGTATAATTAACAAAAAATTAACTATCTAATAAATGATGAAATATTTATTCATGATAAAAGGTTTCACGTGTTTTACAAGACTGCAATTTGAATATCAATCAAAATTTGGTCCACATAAAGTTTTTGAGGCTTGTAAAAATTACCATTATGTTGGAATTATAATATAAAGGACATAAAGTTCATGTTGACAAAGTAATTATGAGTAATAAGAGTCATCATAAGTTGATGTATACTAAAATTATTATGATTGACCAAATCATGGGTTCTAACATGAATGGTGCATTGGTTGGCACAATGCATGGAACTCTAGGATTTGAGAAGAGGTTTTTTAAACCATGAAGTAAAATAAGAGGAATTGTAGGTGAGACTAAAGCACTTCCACATGAATAACTATTAATATAATTACTTTGAATGAATCTAGCACATCATTGCACAAATCTAGGAATACTCTATTTCATAACATTAATTGAAAAACTATTAAGGTTACTATTTATGGAAAACTATTGCACATCAAAAGGAGAAATCAAATTGATATAAGATATTATTTCATAAGATAACTTATCAAAAATAGTAAAATATACTTAGATTTTTGTACATCAAAAGATGAAGTTCCTAATATTTTTACAACACCATGAGCTAAGGATATTTTTTAATATCCAATAAATGTTTGAGTGTCATCAATAATGGAAGTCAAGTTTAACGGGTAATGTTAGAAATATAAGCTTGACATTATATGCATTGAATATTAATATCTCTCTTTAATATTTGTTGTCTTTTAAAACTTAGAATAAATATGTCATTTTATTTACAAAATTGGTTCCAAACATAAATTTTAGGTATGAGTTTATGTGGTGTTGCAGGCATGATCATATTAATTTTTTCCCTACATTCATTTTTTTTGGTATATTGTATTTTATGTAAGGTTAACTTTTAGGTATACCATTAATTGGGTAATAATTATCAATATTTGACATGATCATAAGGTCAATCGTTAAATCTAATCCTTAAATGGTGTTTGTAGGAGGAGCATGGGTTCTCATTATTTACCTAATGAAGTGTCTTAATATAATAACATCCACGTGTCCAACAATAATTTATTTTTATAATTTATGTGAAGCTCCAATTGTCCATTATGATTTGAAGCACACAAATATTCTTCTTGAATTTTTTTTAAAGTCTATTTGAGTGACTTTGGTACTATTAACACGCTTTGGAGTCATATCCAACAAGAGAACATAATGTTATCTTATACATAGAAATATATTTGTTCATAATATTTTATGTGTAATGCATCCCTATAATTTTATGAAAAATTGGTTTTATATCAAAATGTAATACCTCTACCATAAACATAGAAATTAAATTTTATAATATCAACTAACGGGGCTTCCCTATATTTGTTTCTCGTTGATGGATCGATAGGCTCACAACCTTTTTCTAATTTCCCAACATGTATCTCACAACAACATCATGGTACTTGCATATTTCGTGAGAGGTTCGAGTGGAGATGATCGAATTAATAAAAAAATAGATTAGTGGGGATTGTGGACTTGAATGATCTACTCCTTATATAAATTATTGGAAATAATAACTAAGAAAGTCACACAAAGTATGTGGTAAGAACACTTGGTTTTGAATGATAATGACACAAAGACATACTTGCATATTAAAATATAAAAACATCGGCCAAGAGATGAATGGATATCACATGGTAGTTGCATGGAACAGGTGTCTAAATCATACATGCAACCAAAGAATTAGGTTTTCTGTCATCGATATCTCTTTCACAATATACATGTATCCACTTGCTTAATATGGAAAAGAGGAATAATAGGGGGGAATAGTGCCACTGTGAGTACATGTCGTATGGAATTAGTACTCAAAATTCATGGAAGGTAAAAATTAAAACAAACTTTTAATGTTTTTATTAAAATTTTGAATATTAATTTTTTTATTAAAATTTTCTAAGCAAAGATTCCTTGAATCTTTTTGAATTCATAGAATATTTTGTTGATTATTAAGAATAATATTTTTAAATATAAAAAAATATGAAAATTGAAAGAACAAATGTAATGTTTCAATAGAGACATTTTTAAAGGTTAAATGAAGTAAAATAAACATTACAATTTTTTTTATTGGTTAATAACCTTTGCTAAAACTTTTTGAATTTTTTCTTTAGTTAACATCTTTCACGATATACATGTATCCACTTGATTGATATTGAAAAGATGAATAATGAGGGAAATAGTGCCACTATTAGTACATGTTGTATATCATTAGTACCCAAAAATCATGGAGGGTAAAAATTAAAACACTTTTAAAATGTTTGTATTAAAAATTTGAATATTAATTTTGTTTTTTAAAATTTTTGTAAGCAATGATTCCTAGAATCTTCTTGAATTCATAAAATACTTTGTTGACTATTGAGAATAATATTTTGAAATATATAAAATATTAAAATTGAAAGAATGAATGAAATTTTTTAATAGAGACATTTCCTAAAGTTAAATTGAGCAAAATAAACATTACAAATTTCTTATTGGTTAATAACGTTTGTTAAAACTTTTAGAATTTTTTCTTCATAATTGACATCTATAAAAATTAAAATAGAAAATAGAAAATAGAAGATTTATTCATTTAGTCAATACCTACCTTAGATCCAACCATTTTTATTAAAGGATTTTAATCCTTTTACAATAAGACACATAGTCAAAAAATTTAAGCAATCAACGGTTGTGCTAAAATATTAGAATAAATCTCAAACGTTTAACTTTTTCAGGACTCACACTGAATAAAATTGAAAACACCAATAAATGAATAATATACAATTATTTGAAAAAGATATTTCTCGAAAAAATTGTTATAAATATTTATTTATAGATCTTTGACACTATATGATATAATATATATTTGTCACTTTCTCTACACATCTCTATTTAAATAATCGTGCACTATGGAAGCCATGAATCTCAAATTTTCAATTCTTTGAAATGTTGACAAAATTTAGGAAAAGGTCACAAATAATGAATGTTTAAGGTAATTAAATTAAATTACCTAGAAAGTGTGTTGTGGATCGTTGCCAATGTTGTAAAATAAAATAATATAGTAATAATTTTAGAGTTTTCAATGTTTTAACTCAGGGTCTGATACCAAAATGTAACAACCAAACACTATAATGAAAATTTTAAACCAAAAAAATGTTTTAGATATGAATTTTCATTTTAAATTGTTTGGTTGTTACATCGTGAAAGTATAACTCTTAAAGAGTAAAATATGTTTGATGTATTGAATATCCTCCTCAACTTTTTCAACCGAGAATAATTTTTAAGTGCATTTCCAACAAATATTTCTAAAAATTAAACATGTGATATTTGATTTAGGTTATTAATGCTTGACCAAATCACCTAACCACATGCAAAGATGTTAAATATTTACTCTAACTGGTGTAAATCAACTGCTTTGAATTTTTGAATCCACCAAAAAGTTATTACTTCTCACTTATTACACTTATATTTTGAAAAGCTTCCACCATGTTATTGGTGCATCTGTCCAAAGGTGTCCACACATCTAAAGGGTATCATGTATACAAATAAGAGAAAAACATGAAAAGGGATTCTTTTAGTTTTAAGGTACACCTAAGGTGCAAAGGTAAAACAAATTTATTGGAAATTAAATTTAAGTCAAAGAGACAAGACACAAATGAAAAAATGTTGATACTTAATATATTATGGAAGGTTAAATCATTCCTCAAATAAAATGTTTTATCTTACGTTAATAATCAAATGAATGCAAAATATTAGTATATTATAATTTAAGTTCGATTTAATTTGTCATAATTTTATCTAATAAAATTATTTCTAATTATTAGAGTGTGATAACGATTGATATTTTGGAATGGGACTTGTTTTGTATTTTGATGATGGATTGCATGATTTAAAATATAGAATGATAATTTAAGTCAATGTAATTTCTTTTAAAAAAATTTCTTTTAATTTTATGAATTAAAAAAATTTGAATTCTTCAAAACAATTATATATATATATATATATATATATATATATATATATATATATATATATATATATATATAGGGTAATTTATAATTGCTAATCATAAAATACGATTCAATATAGATTAAAATCATATCATTGTATTTCAATTGGTGAGGATGATGGTTGCATGTATTCATCTACTAAGGTGTAAATACATTTAAATACCCAACATATAGAGTCAAGTGGTTAATATATTGTATCATGCGTTATTTTGATGGCATGGGTTCCCCTTACTGGTGATTGCATAGCCAAATGATCTCATAATCATGTTAACCATATTGTCACACACATATGTACTAAATCAAGGCACAACAGGAAATGTAATAAAATAAGTAATAAATCAAACACACACAATTTTAAAAACAAAAGCAATAGAAAGTATTTTGTCATTAAACAAATTAAAATCCATATGTGAAGGCTTGATGATACTGATAGATGGATGGTACCCTCAAACAAGGATACATATAAGGGGATGGATTTGGAGAGGACACATCCAAAAAATGATATATTGATGTTTTGCCCCAAGGAAGGTGGATGTGGGAATGAAATATCCTAAAAGTTTGGAATGAGGATTTGCATCAAGAAGGGTGGATGTGTGAATGAAATATTTTGAAAAGATCGAGTGATGATTTTGCTTTAAGTAAGGGAGATGTGGGAAGGAAATATCTTGAAAAGCTAAAATGATGAGATCAAGTATTTTGATCAAATTGAAGACAAGATAAGTCTTTTTGGATTTTGTGGCTTTTTACCTTTTTATAGGTATTTTTTACATTTTCTATCTTTTTTTTAATTTTTTAATTTTTTTATATATTTTTAATTATCGAATTATTTTGGATTTTTTAAATATTTGATGTTTTTAGATTATTTATGTTTTTGTAGTTTTTGGTGCATGGACATGGGCTATGAGGAAATGGAAAACATGAATTAGAAATAGAGTGGGAGATGATAATGGATGAAATGGAACCATAATGATGGGTATAATGAGGAATAGATTGGGGATCTTGAAGGACAATATCAGGTGGGAACCAAGTGTGCAGTCGTTAAAGTGTTATTTTGAGGCTACACCAATATAGTTTCATATCAAGTATCATAACTTCATCCACTTCTATATCAAGATAAAAATAGGAAGAAGGATGGATAAAATAGGATGGAGCTTGTGGGGCCATCAACCTCTCTAATTAGTTTAATAAAAAAACTTTTTAAAATCTCATTCTTCAAACTCGTGGGATAATTAACAAGCAATCAACTGTTTTATAAATGATGAATTGATTGTTCATGATAAAAGGATTCATGTGTTTTTCAAGCCTACAATTTCAATATCAAACTAAAGTGGGTCCACACATAATTTGTTAAGATCAAAAGTATTACCATTATGTTGAAGTATCATATAAAGATTGTAAAAGTCATGTAGGCATACTATTTGTCAACAATATGAGTCATTATAAGTTGATGTATACATCAAAAGATACATTTGGTGTTGTGCCTTGAATAACGTATTGGTTAGCATAACACATGAAACTCTAGAATCGAGGAAGAGGTTTTTCAAACCATGAAGTACAAAACTAGGAATTACAAGTCAGTTAAGGTAGATTCAACATTCCACTATGTTGGATTGGATAGGCAAAGGAAGATTTAAAACTTGCAATCTTCAAGTCATGAGATTAATGTGTTGATCAATTACTCTACCCCACTTCATTATATATGGATATGGCTACAATGAGTCAATTCCATATCTATAACCAATATCTATATAGGATTGGGCACCACCAATCTAATAATAATTGTGAATCTTATTATATACATAATATGATTAGATAGTTTGATTCTAACAAATAGGCATTAATGATTTGGTGGCACCACCTTTTGCCAATGAAAAATGATGTGATTATGACCAACCCCGATTATATGGATATAGAATTTCATTGGCATTGATACAATATATAGTTGAATTATCACAATATATATTTGGACCACCACCCCACTTATAGATTTAGATATAGATTTAGAGTGAGAAGAGATAGGGGCCAAGGTATATAAATGCTATTGGCTATATGTAGTTCAATCTAATCATTTATTGAGTCTATAAATGATTGAATAAGTCTATCAATGACCAATGTTATTACATTACATACATAATATGTATGGTATGACCAAAGCAACATAATGTGGATGATACATGGCATGGCATGAATGATGTGTGTGATGCAATTCATATCCATATCATAGAATAGACTGATCTCATCTATATACGTAACATGATGTTGATGTGATGGATAATGGAGTAGGTGTGGGTAACATGATGTGATGTATAATTCTTACCTTATTGATAATAATAGTTGGTTTTGACCACTTTATGTCATTTAATAGGTTTTTTTTAAGTATGGGTTACATTGGTGTGGTGGGCACATTGAATACTTTGATGTCATTCAAAAGAACTATATATCCTAGTGTGGTAGTGTGGATGTCCTAACATACTAGTGTGCCCTTAACCTGATTTATTTAATATTAAGATGCTATTAGACCATCTAACTAAATAATGACTGACATCAACCATATCAATGGGAGAATTAAGTGGCTTAATTTGTCAATACCAACTAGCCAAACATCAGTCACTCCCATAGCAAGACATCAATGTTAGAATCGATAGATTACCGAGGTTTTCCTAATACCTAAGCAAAACAACTAGCTGTCTCATCTCTAGACAAAAAACATGGCTCATGACATAAAGATAACTCATCTCATGTGTGTGTATCTCATTTATACAAGTGACATCATAGATGCATACTAAATATAGTGTATCACCATATAGAAATAGGGGGTCAATATCTCATGTCAATTTCTAAGATATACTTTGGGAATATCACATCCCCATAGTTTAGATAGGAATCAATATAGGGTTGTTGTACATTGATTTTTACCTGTAATCCCCATAATCTCTAGTAAAAATGACATAAAGGGGTGGTTGTCTATGTGTGGGTCACCTATGTAACCCACATTACTCTAATCATACCACTTTGTCTTGATTTCAAAGTGAATTTTGGTGATCACACATATATATGCCCAAAATCATCTACATTTGTCTTGTTCACAAGTGGATATGGTGTTGTTATGTGGATTTTGTCATATGAAGGAATTAATCGGAAGTGAAACTAATATAAATTTGTGGTTGGGTGACCCAAAGAATTACATTGCCTAAATCACAACTTTAGCTTAATTTTGAGGTAAATTAAGATGATCATGCATAAATGTGTCTAGAATTATTTACATTTCCCTAGTCATAAGTGGATATAGTGTTGTTGTATCACTTTTACCATATAAAGGAATTAATCACAAGTAAAATCAACATCATGTAGTAGTTAGATGTGAAAGTGTCATAATGCATCTTATGTTACCACAATCACACATTTTTTTTCTAAAATTGAAGAGAAATGGGGCGATCATGAAAAAATGTGCCCAAAATTGTTTGTATTTACCTTGGTCATAAGTGGATATTGTGTTTTTGTCACTTTTGGCTTATAAGGGAATTAATTACAAGTAAAATTGACATAAAGGGGTGATTGGATATATGTGGGTCACAATTGCAACCTCAATTTACACATGCACACCATTGTGGCATGAATTAAAACAAAATTGGGGTGATCACTAACAAATGTGTCCCAATTTTTCCCCGTTTATCTTAGACACAAATGATTATAGTGTTGTTGTGTTATTTTTAGCCTATAAGAGACCTGATCATAAGTAAAATTGGCATAAAGGGTTGAGTGGGTGTGTGTTGGTTTGTAAAATATAATTTTGACAAACTTAAAACTCATATAAATGTTGACAAGCAATTTAGAAGGCTCCAAAATCTAGAAAATTGGCACTAGTTACAAAAGTTACACATTGAAATCCTTAAGTTCAATATCAAAATCCTAAAAATGACAAAGTACTAACCAGATTGGATTTTGAAAAACTATATTTCAAATTTTAACTCATGGCACTATGAGAACAATTATAGAAGATGTAAATTGACCCTAATTTCTTATATTTACTAAAATAAGTTTAAATTATAAGGAATATAATTAACATTTATTTTAGTAAATAGTGCCTGCCTTCCACTTATTATGGTTTTTTTCTTTCTAACACATGTATATTACATATATTTAGTAACACATATGCACTTTTGTGTGTACACACTTTTAATTATTAGTTATTTACTTACTAACTCGTGGAGATTGTATTCCTAGCAATGCATAGACATTAGATTGTAGTCTTAACAATGTGTACATGTAAACTTTTATCATCAATTCATGAAAATTTCCAAGAATTGGTCCATCAATTTGATGCAATTACTAGCTTATAATAGCTATAAAGTATATTATATAGATGTCAAGTCAACATTTTTGAATGTAATATTGGAAGTAGTATATATGTAGTAACCACTTCTTTATCAGATTTGTGGTCATGAAAAAAAGTATACATATTGAATAAAACTTGGTATGGTCTTAAGCAAACACCAAGATCTTGGTAGAGTCACATTAACTCATACTAATTGAGTGATGGTTTCAATAAAAGAAACAATTAACCAACTCTTTATATGAAGATGAATGATCAAGGTGAAAATTTGAATATATGTATGTTTGTTGATGATTTGACATTTGTATGAAATCTTTCAATTGAGTTGTTCAAATCAAAAATGAAGAAAAAAATTGAGATGACAAATTTAGGTTTAATAAGAAAAATCTTGGCATTGAATTAAATCAAACAAATAATGGAATTTTCATTAATCAAGCCAAGTATGCTAGTGATGTTTTGAATAATTTTATGATGTTGAAAAATAAACCAACATCTACATCTATTATATCATGTTTGAAATTGAGAAGGAGAATAAGAGAAACAATGTTGATCAAACAATGTATAAAAGACTAGTTGTAAGTTTGATGTATTTGATGACAACATGGCCTAACATAATGTATGTAGTGAGTCTAATTTCAAGGTTCATGGAAACTCCAAAAGACTAGAAATAGGGAAATAGGGAAAATAATTCTAAGATACATACGTTGATTAAGAGATTATGGTATTTTATATATAGAAGAAAATAAAGTAAAGCTAATTGGTTACATAGACAATGATTAAACAGGTAGCATTGATGTTAAAAATAACACTTCAGGATATGCTTTTCACTTTAGTTTAGGAGTTGTGTTATGGGCTTCCATATAACAACCCGATGTAACTCTTTTAACAATAAAAGTATAATGTGTAGCAGCTACATTGACAACATGTTAAGCAATATGGATGAGAAGAATGTTTTCATATTTGAAGCACGAGCACGGAGCAGTAAAGATATTTTGTGATAATAATTCAACAATAACATTACCCAATAATCAAGTTTTGATAAAAGGAACAAACACATTGATATAAGATATAATTTCATAGGATAACTTATCAACAATGGCAAAATATAGTTAGAGTTTTACAGAGTAGAAGATCATGTTGTAAATATTTTTACAACACCATTATCTATGGATATTTTTTAGCATCAAAGAGAAAGTTTGGGTGTCATCAATAAGGGCAGCCAAGCTTAAGGGGGAATGTTGTAAATATAAGCTTGACATTATTTCCATTTAATAATTGTTACTCTCTTTAATATTTATTGTCTTAATAATTAAAGTAAATATGTGTATCTGATTACAAAATTGGTTTCGAATACTTTTTTTGGATATGACTATATGTGGTGTTTGGGGCATGACCTATTAAATTCCCCCTCCATAAAATTCATTAACTATTTTTTCGGTATATTGTATTGGATGTAAGGTAAACTAATAGATATACCATTAACTAGGTAACAATTATCAATATTTGATATATAATAAGGTTGACCCTTAAATCTAGTCCTTATATAGTGTTTGTGAGGAGGGGTATGATTTCTCGTCAGACCTAACGAAGTGTCTCAATATAATAATATACACACATCAAAAAATAGTTTTTTTGCATAATTTATGTGAACCTCTAATTGTCCATTATGATTTGAGGCACACAATTATTCTACGTAAACAATGCGTGAAGATTATTTGAGTGACTTTGATACTAATGACATGCTTTAGAACCATATCCAAAAAGAGAGTATAATGTCATATTCTACATGTAGATATTTATTTGTGACATTTTAAGTATACTTCACCCCTACATTTTTTTAATGGGAAATTGATTTTACATCAAAGTACAATACCTCTACCATGAAACATTGAAATTAAATTTTAATAATATTGACTAATAGGTCTTCCCTATTTTTAATTCTCATTGATGGATCCATAGGCTCAACTCATTGTTTTCAATTCTATTGCATCCATTTGAATATCAACATTTGAACAAATGTTATGAAAATTTGAAATTCAACAAACTATGTTGTGTGAAGAGGCAAGGGTAACCACAAATGTAAACATAGAATCAAATTTAAATATAAGATATGTTCTTCCCTATCTTTTTCTTATCAAATTCAAATGAATGAAAATTTTTGAGCCTCTTTTTTCACAGACCTAGAAATAAAAAACTCTCAACAACTGATTTCCTTCGAATAGGAGCACTTCAATGTATTTCCTTGGAAATTTATACTTATAAATTATACTTTTGCTTCTTCTTCATGGACAATTGAACACTATTCAGAAACATTGACAACTTTCTTATTATTTATTAAAACCTCTCTTCATCTCATGAATAGTCCATCAAATTCACAAGCAAACCTTCTCATCTCCATATCATTGTTGACATAAAAATCAAAATTGACTCAACTTAATTTCTCAAAAAGACCATTTAAATGTATCTTTAATCTAGAACATGAATCATGAGTCACCCCAAAGCTACAAGTTATGATAGAAGGGATGATGTAATTTTTACTTTTGATAAAGTGGGGTTTTTTAAATTGAAAGAGTGTAAATTGGTAGTCATATTTCACTTAAAATCCATGGATACTTACTCTGTACCATTTTTTATGAATTAAGTTTCAAATAAAAATAATCTAATAGAAGTGATGTTGAAAAATAAGATTGTGTTGTTTCATATGGTAATGAGTTGTCTGAGGAGCTGATATTATATTTTACAATGAATATGAACAACAACGAAGTGCTGAGAAAGTGAAATAATGTACAAAACATGAGAGTGATTAAATATTTCAAGGTGTGATAGAAAGTAAAGGTAAAGGACAATTACAACATATTCCAAAGGATGAACTTGAAGAAACTCAGAAAAATACATGTACAATTACATATGCAAACCTTTGTAACATGTCAATATTATAATATACAATGTATTTTATATAATAAAATATAAAATATTATCTTAAATATTTTATATTTATGTATAATATTTAATAAAATAAATAATTTTAAATTAATAGTATATATATAATGTAATATGTTAACATATAATACTATTATTATATTATATATTGTATCAATATATACATACATACATGTATGTGTGTGTGTGTGTGTGCGCGCGCGCGCGGGTGTGTGTGTGTGTGTGTGTGTGTGTGTGTGTGTGTGTGTGTGTGTGTGTGTGTGTGTGTGTGTGTGTGTGTGTGTGTGTGTGTGTGTGTGTGTGTGTGTGTGTGTGTGTGTGTGTGTGTGTGTGTGTGTGTGTGTGTGTGTGTGTGTGTGTGTGTGTGTGTGTGTGTGTGTGTGTGTGTGTGTGTGTGTGTAACTTGTTATATATGGTCAAGCATTTAATATTGTTTTCTTCTCCTGACCTTGCACTCCTTCAAAAAACCAAGCTTAATAATGGGGAAGTTGCTTCCCTTATCAATAAGAATTAGAACATGTAGAATGGTTACTTCATTGAAGAAATTAGCACTTTCAGGGGTTTATTAGTTATTCGGTCACCATCAACTATTAGGGTGGAAGTCTTGGACAACAACTTAAACTGAAAAATATGTAGAGTTTATGATTTAAAAAGTGATGTCATATTTATTTTGATCAATGTCTATGGGCCTAATTCACTTCTTCTCAATTAAAAAACTCTAGCAAAATGTTTTCTCTATCTTTCCCCTTTTCCCAGGTGAAATATTTATTCTTGGTGTGGATTTCAATATAATCCTATCAAGCTCAAAAAATAAAAGTGGTTCTCAATAGAGCACACACTCCCAAATTGATTTATTAAGTTTATTTTAGATAATTACCTATTGGATATTGAGCCTAAGAATGGCACCTTCTCATAGAATAATAAAAGGTAGGATCTTAGAAATATAGAAGAAAGACTTGACCATTTATTGGCTTACTATGATTTGATTGAAGTTCTTTGGGTTTTGGAAAGTAATATATTCCCATTTCTAGTTTAGATCATGCTCTAATTGATCTTAAAATTTTGGTTGATTTATCTCCCATAAAGTGTCCTTTAAAGTTTGAGCTAATGTGGCTAAGTGACCCATCTTTGCATAACCTAGTTAAGGTGTGATGGATGAAGTCTCCTCTTCAGTCAGACTCAAAAATGCTCAAAATGAAAATAATATTTATCATGTCAAAAAATAATCTCAAGTAATGGAACAAGGAACATTTTATAAATTTTTTTAAGGAAATCACTCAAGTGGATGTCGAGCTTGTTGATCTTAATGAGGTAGTCTTCAATTTAGGCATGGATGTAGAGTTGTAACTTAATGAGAAGATATTCCTATCAACACTTGAGGAACTATGTTCTTGGGAGGAGGTTTTATGGAAGCATAAACCCAGGGAAGGATGGTTGAAATATGGTAATTGGAATACATCATTCTTTCACAACACAATAAAGGAAAAAATAAATCTTAGTCACATTTCCACTATTAACTCTTTGGAAGGTGTAGATATTTCCCTCATCTCTAAGATCAAATATAAGGTTGTCAATCATTTTAGTAACTTATTATTATGCCTTGATTCTTCGATGCTCTATGCCCAGTCTAGGATCTTGGAGCATATCCCTCAGCTAGTTGATGATAGGGATAATAAGTCCCTCATGGAAACTTTATATGTAAAGGAAATAAAAGGGGTGTTTCTATACATGAAAATGGATAAGGCTCTAAGTCCTAATGGTTTCTCGATTACTTTCTTCTAAGATTTTTGGGATATTATTGGTGTCAAGATTATTGAGAATGTTGAAGAATCCTAGATTAAGAGGAAGGTGATCTACAACCTCAAATATACTCTTATAAATTCCTTGATTCTAAAAGGGGAGTCTCATATAAATTTCATGGATTTTTGTTCGATTTCACTTCGAAATATAGTATACAAAATCATATCTAAAGTGATGTCTAAAAAAATAAAGCCTCTATTGTGATCATTCATTTCCAAAGAATGAGGAGACTTTGTTCTAAGTAGAAATATCTAGGAAGGTAACATTGTGGCACATGAAACAACGAAGTTGAGGTTTAGGCTTTGGTCTTGGGAGTTAATATGGCTACTTAGCATGGACTTGATAGGTTGATCATTTAAGGTGACTAAATGATCATGATCCATGCCCTATATGAGAAATATGCTAAGGATTGGGATATCCATAACATCCTCAAGCTAGTTTGGCCTTGTTTGGACTACTTATTTAATTGTAAGGTTCAACATTACTATCAGGAAGAAACCTTGATAGATTTTTTTATGGAAAATCATGGGATCTAATAATTAGAGGAGCTAGTGGTAGATAATGTGGCCATAATTAGAATTTTAACTCATCCTCTCCCTTGGTTGACTTGGGATTTTGATATCTTGTGTATTTTTTAAGCCCCTTACTTGGCTTCATTGGTAGCATGCTTGTTTAATCATCAAAATGCATTCAATATAATTTATGATTCTTCATAATGCCTTGGGATCTTTGGAGATTGGTTTTCTTGTGGAATCATGGGAACCCATCCTAGTGGGATTGTTTGTTTATATGGCACATTGGGTTTTATTTTTCTTGGGCCTCCTTATCATTTCATCTCTATTTTCCTCACTTTCACATTTAGTGTTTTATTTTTCATATCATGGATAATTCATGAATTGTGGTAGCAAATGAGCCCCTCCATTACATCTAAGGAAAGAAGAGGCAACTAGCCTTCTATGGGGATGTTTTGGAGTTTCAGTTGCTACATGTGTTTTGGGCTCTCACTCCTTGAATCTTGGAATACATTTAGTTGATTCTAGATGTGGAATTTTTATTTTCAATTTAAAAATTCAAGGCCAAATATATTATTGTTTTCATCTTTACTAGTAATTTGATGCCACTTCTTGAATACAAGTAACAAGTAAAGGGTATGGTAAAAAATTTCATCAAACTAGATGAGAGGAGAGGCATTGAGTAGGCGATAAAGGGTTTCAATTTTTTGAGTAACATATTTATCCCTTTATATGGTTGTGATG
>JARHVA010010948.1:15000-27500 GCA_037957365.1 Torreya grandis | reverse complement strand
TAAATTTTGCCTTTATTTTCTTTCAAAATCAAGGCCTTCTCAACTATGATTAAGAGAGTCATAGGGTCGAGAAGGTGACCAGCACTAGCCAAATTAGAATTAATCCCTCTAATTAAGGATGTCACATGTATCTCCTCATCTTGAGCAAAGTCAACATAGGAGAGGAGCTCAAGGAACTTGGCCTTGTACTCTACAATAATACCACCATGGGGTTGTAAGTCATGGAACTTATCAATTTTATATAGTTGAAAGTGTCGAATAAGGTATTGATCCTTAAACTAGTGTCAAAATTGCTTCTAGGTAAGGGTCTCAAAATGTATGTCATCGTTAACCACCTCCTTCTCCCACTAAGCCAATGTTAACCCTCTCAAAAAATGAGTGGCCAATTAGGCCTAAACATTCCCAAAATATCCACATGCTAAATAATAAAGTGACCTTACGTAGCCATAACTTTACCTCAACCCCATTTATTGAACTAACCAAATTAGGTGTTTGTAATCGAATGAACTAATGAATATGATCTATTATGGCTCTCTCTGTCTCTCCATGTCTGTCATGTCGAGGTGATTATGATCTATGATAATCTCCCCTTGGAGATCTTGATCTCTAGTAGTTAACTCTTGGTGATCATGACTGATGACAATCCACACTAGGATATTACAATCTATTGCATCCCTCAGGGAATGACACCAATCCCTGAAACCCTGCAACATCTTATCTAATGTCAGCTCTAAAATGACCTAAAAAGCAATATTTGTGGTGCAAAAATCCATGTAATTTTTGGTTTTGATCAAGCTTCATGGTCATCATGTCCCTCAGATGGATGAGGTTTGTGCTCCTGAACAACCTCAACCAGCTACTGAATAACATATAAAATATGTAGTCCAAACTTAGTTAGGGCCTCCTACAGGTTAAGTTGTGGGTCTACATGTGGACCCTGATGGTCTTGTTGTATCTTTGGATCTATCTCCTTGTACCACAGAACACCTATGTCAACCACTAGTCTCTTTAGGGATTCTCATCTCTAACATTTAATAAACAACTACTCTACCCTATGATGGATCATGCACGAAAGTAAAAGTGATCAATAATGGGTCCTTAAAATCTCAAGTAAGAGAGTTCTTGATGTTGTAAACTGGGCTCTCATACCAAAATATAATAACTAAACACTAAAATGAAATCTTTGAACCAAAAAAAATTGGTTCCAAGTCTTCATTTTAGTGTTTGGTTGTTACATCATTCAATTAGGTATAAATCTTAAAGATTTAAATACATTTTATCTACTGAATCTCTTCTTCCACTTATTCAACTGAGACTAATTTGTCGATGCATTACCAATAATAATTTACAAAAATTTAACATGTAACCTTTGATTTAGACTCCAATGCTTAACCAACACACCTAACCACACATAAAGATGTTAAATATTCATTGTGATTGTTATAAATAGATTGTTGTACATTTTTGAATGTACCAGAAAGTTATCACTTCCCACTTTGTATCTCCATATTTTTAAAAGTACCACCACATTATTGTTATGTTCATCCAAAGGTGTTCACACATCTCAGAGGAATCATGCATAGGACCAAGGGAAAAACATGAAAAGTGGATCTTTTAGAATTAAAATCCACCCGAGATGCAAAGGTAAAAAAATTAACTAAAGAATAAATCGAAGTCAAAGAAATAAAGCAAACAAAAAGTTTTGATATTTAATATATTATGAATTCTAAAGTCATCAGTCAAATAAATCATTTTATCTTACATTAATAATTAAATAAACATAAAATATTAGTATAGTAAATTAAATTCAAACTTTATTTGGAATCACGGTACCTAATAAGAAATATTTAAAATTCCTTAAATGAATTGGGGTAATATTTAATATATTGAAATGGTAATTATGAAGCGAAATATCGATGGATAATATAAAACAATGTAGTTTTTTCTCAAATCTTATTCTAATTTTTTAAATTACGAAAGTTTGATAATTCTCTCAATATATAGATCAACTCTAAACTATCGTCAATTCGAAAATCATATCACATATATTATATTCCATAAATTCACGAGAACAGCCCCACAAAAGACTTTGACTCGTCAAAAGAAGTCATAACAACTTTTGATGCTCTATGAAATTAAAAGGGGTGTAATGCTGTTCAAAAAGCTGTTTGGGTTTATTCGATACAAACGCAAGTTCTCACTTTATTCAATCCACATCGATGGGCACGGCAATATGACACAGATTACAAATCTTTCAATCACTTAACTACTATCTGATAATACATTAGTATAATAGGCCATAGAACAGTAGCAGGGTGTATCTTCTAGAAAGGACCAGGTGCATATCTTTCATTAGATGGGGAGGGAACAGTTGATGCAGGCGGAGTCTCGTACATCATTCGCCTCGAGCGTGTTTTGTGAGCCTCACACAGGTGGGGTAAATACATTCCTGTCATCATATTATCATATATGTTAGAAATTTTGAATAAAATTAAATATGAGTATTCAGGATCAATGTTGGGTAGGCTACCTTCTCCTGCAGCAAGATTGAGGTACAGATCCACAACATTAGGGCAGCTGTTTTGGCATTTTTCTGAGCACAATTTGGATGTGAAATGCGAATATGTGGAAAGATCGTCGGTGGACATGCCCACACTCATCCTCTGCAAACCACACGCCTCTACACACTTCTCGCTCTCTATCCATTCGATCATCTTCTCTGCCATTATTGTTGACGACTGCAATGCCATGTAAATCACATACCACTTATTATTCAATCAAGTTACATAGCAGCCGCTACTCTTTTGAAAAAACAGTATAGTAGAGAGGTTATTTTTACTTGGCACTGGTATTGTACTGATGCCTCGTGAGTGGAGGCGACGGAGTAATGTTTCTTCTCGACCACACAGCGAGCTCCTGACGATGACACGACGGAAGCACAAATTTCCACCGGAAGCTTCTCACATTCCACACCTCCTTCACCTTCACAAATCGCCATTAAATCAAACATAAGTTTACTAAATTAAAGTGGGAGCCTTTCTGTCATTGTACAACTATTGGATGGAAAAATAATTGTCTAAATTTTAAGCAAATAGTTGGATGTCTAATGACAACTAGGAGGGTTGAGACAAACGAATATGAACAATTCTAAAATCAAATACAATCTGATTCAGCTCTCTAATCAGTAGTTCTTTTTATGAATTCAATTTAACAAGAAATGTATGTTAAGACGCTATCAATCTGGCGAAACTAATTTAATTCATGCAGATAGCAGAAACAAGAATTGAGAAAAGCATAATGTCATCTGAGAACCATAAAACGTACCGAGCACAATAACGCTTTGCATGCCCAAAAGCGCAAAAAAAATGGCAAATGAAACTGTCATTTCAGAAGCCATTTACTTATGCAATCTACACCGTTGTTGTGTTGCCCAAACATAAAAGAAGAAACTTAAAGGGGCAAGAGCTGCAGTGATGAAGAACAGGGCAGTGTCATGAGTAGTATTTATAGACTTGCAATTAAAATTGAACCCGTCTACTGAGGAAGTTTCCAATCTGCTTCCCAAATTCAACCTCCGTGATGAGTTTACTAGAAAGACTTTTGTAATCCCATTCTCCGGAAAATTAACAAGCAATCAACTAATGTGGGTCCACGAAATGCTTGTTCGTGTTAAAAGGTTTCACGTGTTTTTACCAGCCTGCGGTTTCAATATCAAACGAATGTGGGTCCACGCGGATTTTGTGAGGCTCGCAAGGATTACCATTACGTTGTCGAAGTAGTTGTGAACGATAAAAAGTCATCTAAGTCGGTGTATACACAAAATGATACGATTGAACAGGTCATGGGTGGGTTGTATCTTGAACGGTGTATTGGTTGGCACGATACAAAACAAGGAACTTTAGGATCAGGGAAACGGTTGTGCATACTATGAATAAGCGCTTTAATTAGTTGGTGTATTTGGATTTCCGATTGATGTATTTGTAGGGTTCATCAAATCGATCAAAATCTATCTCTTATGGTTGGGCTAACATTTTAATATATGTTAAGGTAAATAATAATAGTTAATACAAACAATAACATTTAAAGTAAAGGACAACGTTTAAGGTAAACAATAGTAGTTAAGTTAAATATTAGGGTTAAGCTTAATGTTAGTTGAAAAATAAAATGCTAATACTCGTTGAATGATGACTTGTTACTTCTGTACCTTTCTTTTATTTAAAGAGTATACCAATTCTCATTTGTTATTATAGTATCCCTTTTCTATTTGTATAGGAGCATGCTTCCCATTATGTTATTCCAGAAGTGTGAACTACAGGGACATCCTCGAGGAGGCAATTTACTATACATGTTGGTTAGCTACAATGAATTACATTGTATGCATTATTGAATCCCCAACCCTTGAGCATGATATTGATTTAGCATCTCAGATTGGCATATTCGTTTAGATTGTGTAATACATTTGAGTTTCCTTTATATTAACTATATTGTTGACTGCTGGAAGGAATTAATGATTAGTTAGAGCATAATTATTCATGCAATGCATAATTTATTGAATAGTTTGTGTAATTAAGATATGATACATATAATTTAGTGAGCACATATACATTCAATGCATAATCATTATTGGATATGCTACATATACATGAATTTGAACTCTATACCTTTATATGCTAGCTTTATATTGTAAATGAATCTAAATGTTTAGAAATTTGACCCTTGTTGTGTACATACAGTGAGGTATAGTTATAACTATGTTCAACATGAACATGTTAAGATCATAGAATCATTCCTAAATAAACATACCATCAGGGGTTGAAGCAGTCAATGATACAGTCAATGTCCTATTTTAAAAAGCATAGTATAGGAGTATGAGTTATGTTTGAAGTAGTAACTGAGATTGAATGAATTATGCATATCCTAATTACCAAAACTATTTAATAAAAATGTGTTGAATGAATGATTATACCCTAACCAATCATTAATTCCTTCAATCAATCAACAATACAATAAACATAAAACAAACTCTACCCTAACTAATCATTAATTACTTCAACTAGTCAACAATACAATTAACATAATACTTACTAATACCTTATTGATTTTATATTTGACTTTACTATTATAATACCTTATGTATTAGTGCCCTATTATAGGAGGTAGAGTATAGGAGTGTGAGTTTTGTTTCAAGTAGTAATCGACATGGATTTATGTAGGGTAATTAGAAAGTAGAATTTTTATTCCATATTTACTATGCTCATTGTGTTGATCCATGCAAGGCATTGAAATAATATTTTATTTTTATGCATAGTCCCCTTTTATTTGGTGTGTAAATACATTGCATGTTTGTTCTCTCTTGCTAACATAGTTAGGTTAAGATGAAATAATTGGCTTTTGAAAGTGCTCCTTAATTCTTTAGTGATAATTGTGCTAATATGAAGGATGGGCATGTATAACTATTTCTTCTAGGCTTCAAAAACACTTCTTGTACTCATTTTTGTTAATAACTCAATCAAGTTAATAATAGAAGGATAATAGAAACCTATTGACTGTATTGTTGACTACTTGAACTTGATGGTATGCTTATTTGGGAATGATTTTAAGATCTTACCTTGTTCTATCTTTAAACCCACATCTATCTTTTATGACTCAACTCATGTTGAGGGTGGTTATAACTATTCCCTTAAATGGTGATATAAATAGATGTTTCTAGTGTTTAATTTCCTATTGCTAATTGAGGAAGTGACATAGATGGTTGATAATTTAGGAATATGTTTCTCTTAATGTTATGTTTTTTATGTTATTAAGAAGGAGGCTTGATTATGTCATAGTTGGCTAAGGGATTTTGGTTCATCCCATATAAGTCCTAAGGCTAAGTCTTGCCTGTAATATCCCCTCCAAACAGGAAATATAGCAACACAAAAAAAACTCTGAAAAGATATAACTTCCGTTGAATAAATTCAGAATGATCACAATAATATAGTCTCTTAATAGCAAATTACAGATCGTATCACTTGTCCTTATAGACTATTACAAGTGTAGTCCTCTCTTATGCATATAAATATGAAATACAGTCTTAAAACCCCTGAAAAATGGAAACTGGAAGCGAAAATTGGATTCTGGAAGGTCTCGACCTGCTGTGTCGAACACACAGTCGCCGACGTCGGTCGATAAGCTGCCGACGTCGGTCACTGCAGGTCGGCTTTCTGCCCACGTCGGTCTTTAGTCGACCGATGTCGGTCACTGGAAACCCTCTGTCTGCCGAGGTCGGTTCCTGAGTTGATCTGTACGGACCTGTACGGACTTCGTACGGCCGCCAATTAAGCAAGCTTCCCTGTTTTCAACCCCTGATCTGAAAATATACGTTTCTAGCATAGAAGATCTCTAGATGTATAATTTATTGAATCAAAACAAGAATAAAGAAATACCTGGAATATCTGTAATAACTTTTGTGTGAAGTTATCTCTCAAACCTGAAATTCTGTGATAATTTCTGGATGAAGCTATCTCTCACTTTGGCAATAGATCAGCTGATATTCCACAGCCTCTTAATTGCACACACTGAAGAGGGAACGTTCTCCAATGCAGATGGAATCCTTGAACCCTAGGCTCAATCTTCACAAAAGAAATTCTCAAAATCAATATCAATAATCAATAGTATAATGAACAATGGCCTCCATGAGAAACCCTTATACCCTCAAAAAGATATGCTTTCCCTAATTAGGGTTTCTTAAATTAGAATTAGGGTTTCTAATTAAAATTAGGCTAAATAATTAATATTTGATTAAATCAATCAAATATTAATATCTCCCTCAATACATGTCGGATCCACGAACCGATCGAAGCTAGTGAATTAGGGAGTGATTCCGCACATAACCATACCACAATAAAGGTGCTCCGCTGCATATCAAATATCCCTAAAAAGTAGGAGCTCAGGCCAAATGTGTCTGAAATACCCTGAATGAAAATCAAATGTAGAAATCCTGTGAATCAAAGTCGAGCCAAGCTCCATTATGACCCTCTATCCATCTTATTAGCCTACGAAGGTCGCATAATAGGCTAACCATGAACTCAGAACATGTCAATTGAAAAGGGGACATGACAATCCACCCCTCTTGGAATTGCTTGCCCTCAAGCAATCACTGAACGACAAATCAATCAATCCACCTGGATCCCAAATGTAGTTAGGATCTCCACCACTGTCAATTAACACGAACCCCATGCCATGTCCATCCCAACTCTCATGTAATGGCGTCACATCATCTCTAGTACTAAGATAAGCACCCCAACATCCAATCCATAAATGAAAATCAGCAAGCAAACTCCGTACCTGAATAATATCTAAAACTGGATTGTGAAGGCTAGACATAGTCATATCATCATCAACCTGTGTCCCGACTGTAATAGAAAGTTGAGTCCTCACCACATGTGACAACTCCTGAACTGAACTCACCTCAAGACCAAGCTCGTCCTCATACCTCTCCTGTGTTGGTGCCAATGTGCTCTCGTCATCACCCTCTATCATGTTATGTGGTATAGGTACCTCCATTCGATGAAAAAACATATATCTGAAGCTGCTGCCCCGTATTGCCTTAAGAATATGTGTCGTCCCATCAACATTAAAGAGAACCTCCATGTCCTTGAGATGAAGAGTAACTTCCTCAAATGAATGAAGCCACTTCATACCCAAGACTAAGTCTATATCCCCCATATTTACCACATAATAATCAGCCTTGAACTCATAGTTGTTCAAGCGCAATGGGAGGTCTCTAATCATACGCTCACACTTAAGAGTGTGACCATCAGCTACCTTAACACTGATGCCCTCAAAATCTACGGTAGTGAGTCCACGCTTCTCCACAAATCTAGCATCTATGAAATTATGTGTGGCCCCTGTATCAAGAAGGGTGATAACCTTCTGCCCTGCCAAAACTCCACGGAGTCTGAATGACTCATCCGACTGAATGCTGGATATGCATGCCTCCTGTAGGTGAATCTCTAACTTTGCCTCTGTATTAGGCCCTGAAGCCTCTGCCTCTGCCCCCTCAGAACTGTTATGCTGTTCAGAATCCTCAGAATCTGAATCCTCATAATATATCCACATCATACGATTCACCTTGCCCTTAGGCCTCAAAGGACAATCGTGATGGATATCATATGGACCTTTGCAGTAGAAGCAAAGCTTCTTCCTGCGTAGATCATTAAGCGCCTCACGATCCAAAGGTGGTGCTGCTGGATTGGCCTGTGAATCATTTTTAACCCCGGATTTATCTATGTTAAAACCCGGTCTCTCTGTATCCCCATGGGAGTGATTATGGTCTCTAGATGAAGAAGCACCTCTGGAATTAGATTTATTGGATGGGGCTACCATCTCCATATTACGTGCCTTCTTCATAGCTACTTGTAATGAAGGAGGATCAAAGGCTTTGATCCAACCTCTCAATGGCTCTGTCAATCCCTCCATGAAGAGAACTACCAATCTATGCTCTGAAATATTGGGCACCATGACTGCCAATCTCTGAAACTCACCAATGAAGGACTCCAAGTTACCTGTTTGTCTCAACTGTGCCAGATCTCGAAAGTAAACCTCGAGATCTTTCCTGTCAAACCGCTCAACCAATCTATCCACAAAGTCCTGGTACTCTGCTACTTGATTATGCTGAAGTGTTACCATACCATGGTACCACCAATCATGTGCTACTCCATCCAAGTGCAAAGTGGCGTATTTGATGGCCTCTATCTCTGACATTGGTCTCAATGCCAAAAAGGTGTCAAGCTTATGAACCCAAGCTTGAGCTGTCATCTTGCTGCTGCCGTCAAAATTAGTCAAAGAAAGCTTACCAGTAGCCTTCTTTAGCTCACTGAACTGAACTCTAGGCCTCCTGTCCTGTCTAACCAATCTGTAGTGCTCTCTCCTAAGATTGACAAAATGATCAAAGGTCATCCTCTCTTGAACATGAGGAGGTAATAAGTCCCACTCGTCATTTGTAGCCATGTAAACATCTGCAAATGGGTTATTCCCTGCCTCCTCTACTGGTGCCTCTGGATCTTCTTGAACAAATGTAGGATGTGTAGGTCTATCAGCTATTCTGGAGTGAGTCTGCTATGGTCTCTGATTAACCATATCACTCCTGTCATCTCTTTGGTCCCTGTTCTGTCCATCAAGTGCGTTCATATCCCTTATCATAGTCATAAGTACCTGTAGTGTCTGATTCATCTGCTGTTGGCTTGTCATCATAGCACGGTGAAATTCTCTGGTGTCCTATTCAGCATCATACCTATGGCCCCTGGGTGGGCTGCCCTCACGTCTGTCACTCATGATGATCGGTCTCTGATCTAACAACTGGGTACCTTCAAGCAAGGCTTGGCTGCGTGTGTTATACCTGTGTGGTCCCAACTCTTGTGGCTGCATAAGATCTATAGACCCTCATGCTGGCAGGATTTAGCTCTGATACCACTATAATATCCCATCCAAATAGGAAATATAGCAACACAAAAAAAACTCTGAAAAGATATAACTTTCGTTGAATAAAT
Organism: Torreya grandis; assembly: GCA_037957365.1. Classification (NCBI taxonomy): domain Eukaryota; kingdom Viridiplantae; phylum Streptophyta; class Pinopsida; order Cupressales; family Taxaceae; genus Torreya; species Torreya grandis. The sequence continues at coordinate 17,970 of JARHVA010010948.1, read as the reverse complement.
TCAGAATGATCACAATAATATAGTCTCTTAATAGCAAATTACAGATCGTATCACTTGTCCTTATAAACTATTACAAGTGTAGTCCTCTCTTATGCATATAAATATGAAATACAGTCTTAAAACCCCTGAAAACTAGAAACTGGAAGCAAAAATTGGATTCTGGAAGGTCTCAGCCTGCTGTGTCGAACACACAGTCGCCGACGTCGGTCGATAAACTGCCGACATCGATCACTGCAGGTCGGCTTTCTGCCCACGTCGGTCTTTAGTCGACCGATGTCGGTCATTGGAAACCCTCTGTCTGCCGAGGTCGGTTCCTGAGTTGATCTGTACGGACCTGTACGAACTTCGTACGGCCGCCAATTAAGCAAGCTTCCCTATTTTCAACCCCTGATCTGAAAATATACGTTTCTAGCACAGAAGATCTCTAGATGTATAATTTATTGAGTCAAAACAAGAATAAAGAAATACCTAGAATATCTGTAATAACTTCTGTGTGAAGTTATCTCTCAAACCTGAAATTCTGTGATAACTTCTGGATGAAGCTATCTCTCACTTTGGCAATAGATCAACTAATATTCCACAGCCTCTTAATTGCACACACTGAAGAGGGAACGTTCTCCAATGCAGATGGAATCCTTGAACCCTAGGCTCAGTCTTCACAGAAGAAATTCTCAAAATCAATATCAATAATCAATATCATAATGAACAATGGCCTCCATGAGAAACCCTTATACCCTCAAAAAGATATGCTTTCCCTAATTAGGGTTTCTTAAATTAGAATTAGGGTTTCTAATTAAAATTAGGCTAAATAATTAATATTTGATTAAATCAATCAAATATTAATATCTCTCTCAATACATGTCGGATCCACGAACCGATCGAAGCTAGTGAATCAGGGAGTGATTCCGCACATAACCATACCACAATAAAGGCACTTCGCTGCATATCAAATATCCCTAAAAAGTAGGAGCTCAGGCCAAATGTGTCTGAAATACCCTGAATGAAAATCAAATGTAGAAATCTTGTGAATCAAAGTCGAGCCAAGCTCCATTATGACCCTCTATCCATCTTATTAGCCTACGAAGGTCGCATAATAGGCTAACCATGAACTCGGAACATGTCAATTGAAAAGGGGACATGACATTGCCACCTAAATTTTTAGGGTTGTCTATTGCATGTGGCCCCCATTGATATCCCCCAAAGGATTAGTCTCACCTCCACTCACCCTAATGAAGGTCTTTCAGTAGAGTCATAGTGTCCCAATTGGGATCAGGGATACCTCTAGTTAAAAATTTAAAAAAAAATAAAAAATAAAAAAAATAAAAAATATAAAACAATAGGAGGATTGATTATGTGTAACTTTTGTGGTGGTTGTATTTTCAATGTTGTAATGTACTTAAGTTGTAAAAATAATAAGTTTTTTAGGAAATCTTATATTTTAAGATTATTATGTTTACGTTTATCTAGCTCTTTCTTTGGATTATTCATAATTAGATGATTTATTTGTTGACTTATAATGGTTACAATGGTATTTGAACTTAAATCATGATTGATATATGAAAATTCTTCTATAAATAAATCTCTATAATGATCTTCACATGGTAGGTTTACTTATCACACTTGGTAACGATACAATTTCAAATAAATGTATTGTATTTTGGTTTAAAATTTTGAAAATTGTGAATGATATTCACATGTTAAGTCTCTTTATCACACTTGAAAACAATACATTTTGATAAATTTACATAAATTTTTGGTTTAAACTTTTGGAAATTATGAATTGCTTGTAAAGATTGGCTTGTTAACCTATTGGAAATCTAATAAATGTATGGGTTTTAGAATGATGCATCATGTGGTAACATTGGGTAAAAATACAATGTTGTAACATCCAAAATTAATTGATTGTAGTATTTGTAATTGGCACTTTCTGTGGATAATTGAAATTAAATTTATTTTTTATTCAATTTTATTTTTTAGTTAAATAATTTTGAAGAAACTAGTGCTTTCTTTGAAGTTAGAGATTTTTCAAAGCTATGTGGTTTAATTAAATTATTGGAAATGGATTTTGGGGGCTTGATTGATCTAGGATTTATTTTTCAACAAGATAGTTAGGGTTTACTATCTAGAGATCTTTACAAAAAAATTACTGGCATAATAATTTAAGTTTTTATGATGAATTTGGAACTATCTCTTTAATATGTAGCATAGATTTTATTGTTTGCATGAATAAATTTTCACTTTATTTTATGTATGTGGGGATCCTTTTAGGTTTACAATTTAATAATACTTTTGGACACTAAAATTTTGATACATTGAGGTAAAATTTATTACTTATGATAGGGTTTATTTTATGTATACAAATATTGTACTATGTTGAAGGTTGGAAAACAAATGGATTGATGAAACAACTTTCCTTGTTAATATGAAGGTAAGGTCACTCCTTGACTACATGGACAGTTCATTTTTTGGTGCTTAATTAAATCAAGGTTTAGTTTTTAAAAATAAAGTTTGTATTTTACAATGAATGGATGATGAAATGAATTCTAATGTTATTTATAAATTGCACCTCCTTTTACATGTGGTAGATTTATTTTAAGTTCTACAGTTACTTAGAACCCTACATACTACATGTTTTATGGTTAAATTAATCTAGGGTTTTATTTTGAGGATAAACCTTTTCAACATTATTAACAAAATGATATTTGTTGCTATGAATAAATTTTGGATTTCTTTGATGTGAGAGGGATATGGATCTTCTTTAAGGAAATGTGGTATAATTAAACCCCTTAACACTACATTTTCAGTGCTTGAGCTATGGTTTTTCCAAGGGGGAATCTTGTATTATATAGTTTGATGTAAATAAATTATATATTTTAAAGTATATTAGTTTTTGTTGTAAAACATTTTTGTTCTCTATAATAAGATCATTTTTGTTCAAAACTATGGATTAATTGGACTTATGCATGATAT
>JARHVA010010948.1:0-10000 GCA_037957365.1 Torreya grandis | reverse complement strand
GGGCTAGTTGCCTCTTCTTTCCTTAGATGTAATGGAGGGGCTCATTTTCTATCGTAATTCATGAATTATCCATGATATGAAAAATAAAACACTGAATGTGAAAGTGGGGAAAATAGAGATGAAATGATAAGGTGGCCCAAGAGAAATAAAATCCAATGTGTCATATAAACAAACAATCCCACTAGGATGGGTTCCCATGATTCCACAAGAAAACCAATCTCCAAAGATCCCAAGGCATGATGAAAAATCATAAATTGTATTGAATGCATTTTGATGATTAAACAAGCATGCTACCAATGAAGCCAAGCAAGGGGCTTAAAAAATACACAAGATATCAAAAGCCCAAATCAACCAAGGGAGAGGATGAGTTAAAATTATAATTATGGCGACATTATCTACCACTAGCTCCTCTGATTATTGGATCCCATGATTGGCCATAAAAAAATCTAACAGGGTTTCTTCCTGATAGTAATGTTGAACCTTACAATCAAATAAGTAGTCCAAACAAGGCCAAACTAGCTTGAAGATGTTATGGATATCCCAATCCTTAGCATATATCTTATATAGGGCATGGATCATGATAATTGAGTCACCTTAAATGATCAACCTATCAATTCCACACTAAGTAGCCATATTAACTCCCAAGACCAAAGCCTAAACCTCAACTTCGTTGTTTCATGTGCCACAATGTTACCTTCCTAGATATTTCTACTTAGAACAAAGTTTCCTTATTCTTTGGAAATCAATGACCACAATAGAGGATTTATTTTTTTAGACATAACTTTAGAGATGATTTTGTATACTATATTTCAAAGTGAAATTGATCAAAAATCCATGAAATTTATATGAGACTCCCCTTTTAGAATCAAGGAATTTATAAGAGTATAGTTGAGGTTGTAGATCACCTTCCTCTTAGTCTAGGATTCTTCAACATTCTCAATAATCTTGACACCAATAATATCCCAAAAATCTTAGAATAAAGTAGTCGAGAAACCATTAGGACTTGGAGCCTTATCCATTTTCATGTATAGAAACACCCCTTTTATTTCCTTTACATATAAAGTTTCCTTGAGGGACTTATTATCCCTATCATCAACTAGCTGAGGGATATGCTCCAAGATCCTAGACTGGGCATAGAGCATTGAAGAATCAAGGCATAATAATAGGTTACTAAAATGATTGACAACCTTATATTTGACCTTAGAGATGAGGGAAATATCTACATCTTCCAGAGAGTTAATAGTGGAAATGTGACTAAGATTTATTTTTTCCTTTATTGTGTTTTGAAAGAATGATGTATTCCAATTACCATATTTCAACCATCCTTCCCTGGATTTATGCTTCCATGAAACCTCCTCCTAAGAACATAGTTCCTCAAGTGTTGACAGGAATATCTTCTCATTAAGTTACAACTCTACATCCATGCCTAAATTGAAGACTACCTCATTAAGATCAACAAGCTCGACATCTACTTGAGTAATTTCCTTAAAAATGTTTATAAAATGTTCCTTGTTCCTTTACTTGAGATTATTTTTGACATGATAAATATTATTTTCATTTTGAGCATTCTTGAGTCTGACTGAAGAGGAGACTTCATCCACCACTCCTTAACTAGGTTGTGCAAAGATGGGTCACTTAGCCACATTATCTCAAACTTAAAAGGATACTTTATGGGAGATAAATCCACCAAAATTTTAAGATCAATTAGAGTATGTTCTGAACTAGAAATGGGAATATATTACTTTCCAAAACCCAAGGAACTTCAAGCAAATCATAGTAAGCCAATAAATGATCAAGTCTTTCTTCTATATTTCTAAAATCCTACCTTTTATTATTCTATGAGAAGGTGCCATTCTTAGGCTCAATATCCAATAGGTAATTATCTAAAATAAACTTAATAAATCAATTTGGGAGTTTGTACTCTACTGAGAACCACCTTTCTTTTTTGAGTTTGATAGGATTATATTGAAATCCACACCAAGAATAAATATTTCACCTGGGAAAAGGGGAAAGATAGAGGAAACCTTTTGTTAGAGTTTTTTATTGAGAAGAATTGAATTAGGCCCATAGACATTTATCAAAATAAATATGACATCACTTTTGAAATCAGAAACTCTACATAGTTTTCAATTCAAGTTGTTGTCCATGACTTCCATCCTAATAGTTGATGGTGACCGAATAACTAATAAACCCCTAAAAGTGCTAATTTCTTCAATGAAGTAACCGTTGTACATGTTCTAATTCTTACTGATAAGGGAAGCCACTTCCCCATTATTAAGCTTGGTTTTTTGAAGGAGTGCAAGGTCAAGAGAAGAAAATAATATTAAGTGCTTGACCATATATAACAAGTTACACACACACACACACACACACACACACACACACACACACACACACACACACACACACACACACACACACACACACACACACACACACACACACACACACACACACACACACACACACACACACACACACACACACACATGTATGTATGTATATTTTGATACAATATATAATATAATAATAGTATGATATATTAACATATTATATTATATATATATATATATACTATTAATTTAAAATTATTTATTATATTAAATATTATACATAAATATAAAATATTTAAGGTAATATTTTATATTTTATTATATAAAATATATTTTATATTATAATATTGACATGTTACAAAGGCTTGCATATGTATTTGTACATGTATTTTTATAAGCTTCTTCAAGTCCATCCTTTGGAATATGTTGTAATTGTCTTTTACCTTTACTTCCTATCACACCTTGAAATATTTAATCACTCTCATGTTTTGTACAATATTTCACTTTCTTATTACTTTGCTATTATTCATATTCATTGTAAAATAGAACATCACCTCCTCAGACAACTCATTACCATATGAAACAACACAATCTTATTTTTCAACATCACTTCTATTAGATTACTGTTATTTGAAACTTAATTCATAAAAAATGTTACAAAGTAAGTATCCTTGGATTTTAAGTGAAATATGACTACCGATTTACACTCTTTCACTTTAAAAAACCCCACTTTATCAAAAGTAAAAATTACACCATCCCTTCTATCATAACTTGTAGCTTTGGGGTGACTCGTGATTCATGTACTAGATTAAAGATACGTTGAAATGGTCTTTTTGATAAATTAAGTTGAGTCAATTTTGATTTTTATGTCAATAATGATATGGAGATGAGAAGGTTTGCTTGTGAATTTGATGAACTATTCATGAGATGAAGAGAGGTTTTAATAAATAATACGAAAGTTGTCAATGTTTCTGAATAGTGTTCAATTGTCCATGAAGAAGAAGCAAAAGTGTAATTTATAAGTAGAAATTTCCAAGGAAATACATTGTAGTTCTCTTATTCAAAGGAAATTAGTTGTTGAGTGTTATTTATTTCTAGGTTGTGAAAAAGGAGGCTCAAAACTTTTCATTCATTTGAATTTGATAAGAAAAAGATAGGGAAGAACATATCTTATATTTGAATTTGATTCTATATTTACATTTGTGGTTACCCTTGCCTCTTCAAACAACATAGTTTGTTGAATTTCAATTTTCATAACATTTGTTCAAATGTTGATATTCAAATGGATGCAATAGAATTGAAAACAATGATGTGAGCCTATGGATCCATCAATGAGAATTAAAAATAGGGAAGACCTATTGGTCAATATTATTGAAATTTAATTTCAATGTTTCTGGGTAGAGGTATTGTACTTTGATGTAAAATCAATTTCCCATTAAAAAAATGTAGGGATGAAGTATACTTAAAATGTCGCAAATAAATATATATATGTAGAAGATGAAATTATACTCTCTTGTTATATATGGTTCTAAATCATGTCAGTAGTATCAAAGTGACTCAAATAATCTTCACGCATTGTTTATGTAGAATATTTGTGTGCCTCAAATCACAATGGACAATTGGAGGTTCACATAAATTATGCAAAAAACCTATTTTTTGATGTGTGTATATTATTATATTGAGACACTTCATTAGGTCTGATGAGAACTCATACCCCTCCTCACAAACACTATACAATGACTAGATTTAAGGGTCAACCATATTATATACCAAATATTGATAATTGTTACCTAGTTAATGGTATATCTAAAGGTTTAACTTACATCCAATACAATATACCAAAAAATTAATTAATGGATTTTATGAAGGGGGAATTTAATAGGTCATGCCCCAAACACCACATATATTCATATCCAAAAAAAGTATTTGAAACCAATTTTGTAATCAGATACACATATTTAGACAATAAATATTAAAGAGAGTTACAAATATTAAATGATAATCATGTCAATCTTATATTTCTAGCATTCCCCCTTAAGCTTGACTTCCCTTATTGATGACACCCAAACTTTCTCTTTGATGCTAAAAGATATCCATAGCTAATGGTGTTGTAAAAATATTTACAACATGATCTTCTACTTTGTAAAACTCTAACTATATTTTGTGATTGTTGATAAGTTATCCTATGAAATTATATCTTATATCAATATGTTTGTTCCTTTTATCAAAACTTGATTATTTGGTAATGCTATTGTTGAATTATTATCACAAAATATCTTTATTTCTCCTTGCTCTTGCTTCAAATATGAAAACATTCTTCTCATCCATATTGCTTAACATGTTGTCAACGTAGCTGCTACACATTATACTTTTATTGTTAAAAGAGTTACATCGGGTTGTTATTTGGAAGCCCATAACACTACTCCTTAACTAAAGTGAAAAACATATTCTGAAGTGTTATTTTTAACATCAATGCTACCTGCATAGTCATTGTCTATGTAACCAATTAGCTTTACTTTATTTGATTCTATATATAAAATACCATAATCTCTTAATAAACTTATGTATCTTAGAATTATTTTCCCTATTTCCCTATTTCTAGTCTTTTGTAGTTTCCATGAACCTTGAAATTAGACTCACTACATACATTATGTTAGGCCATGTTGTCATCAAATACATCAAACTTACAACTAGTCTTTTATACGTTGTTTTATCAACATTGTTTCTCTTATTCTCCTTATCAATTTCAAACATGATATAATAGATGTAGATGTTGGTTTATTTTTCAACATCATAAAATTATTCAAAACATCACTAGCATACTTGGCTTTATTAATGAAAATTCCATTATTTGTTTGATTTAATTCAATGCCAAGATTTTTTTTAATCAAACCTAAATTTTTCATCTCAAATTTTTTCTTCATTTTTGATTTGAACAACTCAATTAAAAGATTTCATACAAATGTCAAATCATCAACAAACATACATATATTCAAATTTCCACCTTGATCATTCACCTTCATATAAAGAGTTGGTTAATTATTTGTTTTGTTGAAACCATCACTCAATCAGTATGAGTTAATATGACTCTACCAAGATCTTGGTGTTTGCTTAAGACCATACCAAGTTTTATTCAATATGTATACTTTGTTTTCATGACCACAAATCTCATAAAGAAGTGGTTACTACATATATACTTCTTCTTCCAATTTTACATTCAAAAATGTTGACTTGACATCCATATAATAAATTTTATAGTTATTATAAGCTAGTAATTACATCAAATTGATGGGCCAATTCTTGGAAATTTTCATGAATTGATGATAAAAGTTTACATGTACACATTGTTAAGACTACAATCTAATGTGTATGCATTTCTAGGAATGCAATATCTAGGAGTTAGTACGTAAATAACTAATAATTAAAAGTGTGTACACAAAAAAGTGCATATATGTTACTAAATATATGTAATATACATGTGTTAGAAAGAAAAAAACCATAATAAGTGGAAGGCAGGCACTATTTACTAAAATAAATGTTAATTATATTCCTTATAATTTAAATTTATTTTAGTAAATATAAGAAATTAGGGTCAATTTACATCTTCTATAATTTTTCTCATAGTGCCATGAGTTACAATTTGAAATATAGTTTTTCAAAATCCAATATAGTTAGTACTTAGTCATTTTTAGGATTTTGATATTGAACTTAAGGATTTCAATGTGTAACTTTTGTAACTAGTGCCAATTTTTTAGGTTTTGGAGCCTTCCAAATTGCTTGTCGACATTTCTATGAGTTCTAAGTTTGTCAAAATTATATTTTACAAACCAACACACACCCACTCAACCCTTTATGCCAATTTTACTTATGATCACTTCTCTTATAGGCTAAAAATAACACAACACTATAATCATTTGTGTCTAAGGTAAATGGGGAAAATTGGGGCACATTTGTTAGTGATCACCCCAATTTTGTTTTAATTCATGCCACAATGGTGTGCATGTGTAAATTTAGGTTGCAATGGTGACCCACATATATCCAATCACCCCTTTATGTCAATTTTACTTGTAATTAATTCCCTTATAGGCCAAAAGTGACAAAAACACAATATCCACTTATGACCAAGGTAAATACAAATAATTTTAGGCACATTTTCTCGTGATCACCCCATTTCTCTTCAATTTTAGAAAAAAAATGTGTGATTGTGGTAACATAAGATGCATTATGACACTTTCACATCTAACTACTACATGATGTTCATTTTACTTGCGATTAATTCCTTTATATGTTAAAAGTGACACAACAACACTATATCCACTTTTGACTAGGGAAATGAAAATAATTCTAGACACATTTATGCATGATCATCTTAATTTACCTCAAATTTAGGCTAAAGTTGTGATTTGGGAAATGTAATTATGTGGGTCACCCAACCACAAATTTATATTGGTTTCACTTGTGATTAATTCCTTCATATGACAAAATCCACATAGCAATACCATATCCACTTGTGAACAAGACAAATGTAGATTATTTTGGGCATATATGTGTGTGATCACCAAAATTAATTTTGAAATCAAGACAAAGTGGTATGATTAGAGTAATGTGGGTCACATTGGTGACCCACACATAGACAACCACCCCTTTATGTCATTTTTACTAGAGATTATGGGGATTACAGGTAAAAATCAATGTACAACAACCCTATATTGATTCCTATCTAAACTATGGGGATGTGATATTCCCAAAGTATATCTTAGAAATTGACATGAGATATTGACCCCCTATTTCTATATGGTGATACACTATATGTAGTATGCATCTATCATGTCACTTGTATAAATGAGATACACACACATGAGATGAGCTATCTTTATGTCATGAGCCATGTTTTTTGTCTAGAGATGAGACAACCAGTTGTTTTTCTTGGGTATTAAGAAAACCCTAGCATTCTATTGATTCTAACATTGATGTCTTGCTATGGGAGTGACTGACGTTTGGCAGGTTGTTATTAACAAATTAAGCCACTTAATTCTCCCATTGATATGGTTGATGTCAGTCATTGTTTAGATAGATAGTCTAATAGCATCTTAATATTAAATATATCAGGTTAAGGGCACACTAGTATGTTAGGACATATACACTACCACACTAGGATATATAGTTCTTTTGAATGACATCAAAGTATTCAATGTGCCCACCACACCAATGTAACCCATAATTTAAAAAAAAACATATTAAATGACATAAAGCAGTCAAAACCAACTATTATTATCAATAAGGTAAGCATTATACATCACATCATGTTACCCACACCCATTCCATTACTCATCACATCAACATCATGTTACGTATATAGATGAGATCGATCTATTCTATGATATGGATATGAATTTCATCACACACATCATTCATGCCATGCCATGTATCATCCACATTATGTTGCTTTGGTCATACCATACATATTATGTAATAACATTGGTCATTCATAGACTTATTCAATCATTAATAGACTCAATAAATGATTAAATTGAACTAGATATAGCCAATAACATTTATATACCTTGGCCCCTATCTCTTCTCACTCTAAATCTATAAGTGGGGTAAATGGTCCAAATATATAGTGGGGTGGTGGTCCAAACTATATATTGTATCAATGCCAATGAAATTATCTATCCATATAATGGGGGTTGGTCATAATCACATCATTTTCATTGGCAAAAGGTGGTGCCACCAAATCATTAATGCTTATTTGTTAGAATCAAACTATCTAATCATATTACGTATGTAATAAGATTCACAATTATTATTAGATTGGTGGTGCCCAATCCTATATAGATATTGGTTATGGATATGTAATTGACTCATTGTAGCCATATCCATATATAATGAAGTGGGGTAGAGTAATTGGTCAACACATTAATCTCATGACTTGAAGATTGCAAGTTTTAAATCTTCCTTTGCCTATCCAATCCAACATAGTGGAATGTTGAATCTACCATAACTGACTTTAGGTCATTATCAAATAATCTTCCCTTGATTACATAGGGTTGATGCTTGAACCCACTAAGTTTTGAAAAGATAGGGTTCATGAGAAACCCCCTATCTATATAACGGAGTTATCACCATATCTAATCTATATATAGATGGAGCATGATATATATATATATATATATATATATATATATATATATATATATATATATATATATATATATATATATAGAGAGAGAGAGAGAGAGAGAGAGAGAGAGAGAGAGAGAGAGAGAGAGATTACCATAAATAGATAAATAAGTAGGTCCCACATATCTAGATAGGAGGCTCGTATATGGAAAAGGGTCATGTACCCCTCACCCTCCCTAGACATAGATAGGGGTAGGATAGTGCCCATATAGATATAATGGTCCTCAGTTAATATAGTAAACTAATTTAGTCTCCATCTATATATGGGGGGCCGTTTTCCTCCCTATATATTGATAGGGGTAGCTGAGTGTCATATATAAATATGGTGAGTGATCGATTGGACATATATATGTAATGGTTAGCTCACCCATATAGATTTATTGATATTGAATATATAACATAATTCATTAGTGATTGATGTGTAAGTGATGCATGAACAATTTCCCTTTTGCCTTTGTGTCTATATAGGATAGGGCTAGGACATATTTAATAAAGTGGGCACACTCATAGGTGGTGGCTATGTATGTGTGTGTGTGTGTGTGTGTGTGTGTGTGTGTGTGTGTGTGTGTGTGTGTGTGTGTGTGTGTGTGTGTGTGTGTGTGTGTGTGTGTGTGTGTGTGTGTGTGTGTGTGTGTGTGTACACACACATTTGTATATATGTGTATGTGTATATGTATTTGTATATGCATATGTATATATGCATGTATGTATATCTATAATGAAAATTTAGGGCCTGTACACTATAGTCAGTGATGTGTAAATTTATCCTTCTCTTTAAATAAGACATAGATAATATATTAATGAATTGAGGGATGAGAGAACACTTGATCAATATCCTAAATTGAGGGATGGTATAACAACCCTTCGATCAAGTACTAGAAAAACTCAATGGATTTTTATTTTTCATTTATTTTTAGACTACCATTGTTCACTGTGACAAAGAGAAGGCTATCTAATCACACTTCCACCATTAGATGGATCATTTAACTGGATTCATCTTAATTCACATATGAACATTATATCTAAAACCTATCCACAACTTAGATCCATTTGATCAAACATGAAGACAAATTACTCCATAGTATATTAGATACTCTTATCAACTTCAAGGTGAATACAAATTCAATACCTATATAAAATATCCCTTTTAGGGTATATGCGATAAAATTTATAAACTAAAACAATATGACCTCCTAAAGAACATATGATGCTATAAATTTTAGATTTATATAACTATGAATAACAATGAAAACTTACATACAACATTACTGCTCCAAGGAGTACATTCATAGAAAATGTTGTATAATAGCAAATCATAATTGATATATTCATTTAGATCATAGAATGGATCACAAAAGATAATAATGGTGGGTACAAATAACACACTACTCCCAACACTTCTTACTACAATAAATTTAAAACACTCTTATAAATAGATAACATAAAATTATGAAAAAATTACAACCATTACAACACTAAATGAG